>JAZBGX010000697.1:0-26371 GCA_037414775.1 Zonitis immaculata | reverse complement strand
TAAAATTATGTATATAATAAGTTATAAGTATGGACGGCTTTATTGGGTATTTTATCTATATAGATATATTCGATGGGGTAATTCTGTTTTTTCATTTATATATTATTTATGTGATTATACCCATACATGGTTCATTATAGTTTAGCTTAAAGACCTGTACGGGTAAATAGTTGTGCGTCTTAAATGCGACTATTTATTAGCATAATTATTCAACTAAAAACAAATAATCCAAACAAAAATACATTTATATTAAAATTATCGTATAATTGCTAATATAACATTTATTAATAGCAAATTAAAAACATATAGACAATTTGAATGGACGTTTTTTTCACATGTACGGTTAAAGCTATCATCACCCAGTGGAGATTTTCGTATCTTCAAACAAATTTAAAAAATAATAACCTTCGATATATGCCAGACAATTATCTCCGTGATGCCCCTGTAAACTGGTAGATAGTCTTTTAGGTTCGGAATGCAAATGATAAATATCTAGGGTTTAACTGTTAAGTGAAGAAAACGGCCACAAACATTTCGAGTGAACAGCAACTAAATTTGCAACAAATTGTTATCATTATTATTATTATTATTATTATGTAATAAACAATTTCAGAAAATTATTGGATGGCTTTCCAAATGCCCCGTTATAATCGATTATTTCCAATATATTGATGACAATTAACAACAATTAAAACAACAAAACAATTAGATTTTTTTTTTTTAAATCATTACTTTATTATAGATTTTCCACATATATTCAACAACTAAATTATATATCATGTTAACAACATAAGCACATAAAAATTGAATAATATCAATATTAGTTTAATTATAATCAGCACAGCATCCGCACAATAAACGGTAACGCTAAATTATCAATAAATAATGCATGCGTATCATTAAAACATTAACTATTTATACGACTGACTACGGATGCATATGGAATTGTTTCGAACGCAAATTATTAAATCATTAAAACAAATCGAAATATTCTAGCATTAATTATTTGAATCAATTTGAAATAAATACGCTTTTCATTTATTCATTTTTTGCTGTTTCAATTATAAATTTATTGAATTAATGGTGAACTTTGACTTTCGCTAAAATCCAATGTATAAAACATTTCAGTTGTATCTAAAGCTGGTAAATGACGACTAAGTGTAGCAGTTGGTTGTTTATTTTTACCAATAAACCAATCACTGTAAATGATTCTATTAAAGTTAGTTGAAGGTTTCCCATATATATTTTTTTTCATTATTATTATTATTTGCTTTGAAAAAATTATTTATCAAACGAACAATTAAATATTACCTGTTCTTGATGTTAGATTGTTGTGAAGCATTACAGCGTCGATAATAACAACAACGAGAGAAAACTTGTGTAATGATTCTCGTAGTTCTATAAACTCGACAATAACAAGCTATTACCTATAAGAAATAATTCAATTATTTATCGAACGGCATACAATTAAAGTTAAAATTTTGCTCACAATCAATACAACAATAATTAAAGCTGCCATTAATGTACCAATTGCAATATAGATATTATGCATATGATCTAAATGTATAGAAATTGGTAATTGTAAGTCTAAATCACTATTATCATCCAATACAGTATTAGTTATTGTTTCAACATGAAATTCTTCTATTAAATCAATATAATTATTTGATTAATTAATTTTAAAATCGATATATACCTTCACAAAGTTGTCCAGTAAAACCCGGCTTACAAGCACAATAAAATGAATCTCTATTACTCCAACAAGTGCCACCATTAGTACATGGATTAATACTACAGATCTTTATTGAAATTGGAAGAAATTAAATAAAAAAACAATAAAATAATTTAGTTATAATTCGATTTATTGACTTACTGTACGTGTAGAAGTGTCACAATCTAAATCGTAATGCCCTTCAAGACATTCACATGAATATGTATTACCATGATCGATACAATTTTTAAGTTCATCACAAGGATTCGGTTCGCATAAATCAATCTAGAAAATCAATTTTGAAATAATCATTTTATAAATAAATGAAAATTATTAACTTTAATGTGACAACGTTTTCCGGTAAATCCCCTACCACATGTACAACTATAATAACCAATATGATCTGTACAAGTACCGCCATTTATACAAGGTGATGATTCGCATTCATTATATTCATAATCACAATGTGTTCCCGTAAAACCTTAAAAAAAAAAAAGATTTCTCTTTCAAATATTAATCATTAATATTTTATTAATATTAAAACCTGGTTGACAAAAACATTTATAACCATCATCTTCATCAACGCATATACCATGAACGCACGGTGATGAATCACAATCATTTTGATTATGTTCACATAATAAACCAGAATAACCAATTAAACAATTACATTTAAATTCATTACCGTTATCTAAACAACTACCGCCGTTTTGACAAGGCGTCGATGCACATGGACTGAATTTTTTCTCGCACGTCTTACCCGTATAGCCTAAATGGATACAACAACAACAATTTTATATACAGAGTGTTTCGCCAAAAAAATTGCTTACACATCGTTTTAGATTTCATTTGAAAATATCAATAAATTTTAGCATTTAGTTCTAAATTTGCCGGAAATTGAAGCAATTGAATTCCGCAATATGATAATCGGAATGAGAAAGTTACAGTAATTGTCCTATTTTAAAGGAACAATCTGTATATTTTGTCCAATATATAAAATTATTGAATTATTTTTCTCAACTCAACTTTTAATATGTCACGTCGTAAATTTCTATGTAAAGAAAACGAAAAATATATATATTGAGAAAAACGAAAAAGAAATTGAATCAACTAGCTTTTCTGTAAAAGGTCCTTGATGAAAAAGGATGCAGGTCTCTGTTGTTACATTCACAATGTCTTTTCCAGATTTTCTGTGGCCAGAATCTAAATGAATACTTTTCTAAACTCATTATCGATTGACAAACAACATTATTAAAAAAAGGAAAATACTGATTTTTCAATAAATTGGAAATAAGTTTAATCTCAAAAATGTCGATATATTTATTATCGATTTCAATAATATTGATAATATATTTTGCTCGATATCAATAAAAATAAACTATGTTTTTGAATCTATTTTGTTTTATGTGACATGAAATTACAGAAATTCCCACAAAATTCGATTATATTTCTATTTATTCATTATTCGACTTACCATATGGGCATAAGCATTGGAATGTTGATCCGGTATGTCCTTGTGATATATCAACACATATGCCATTATTTTTACACGGACTAGGATAACAAGCGTCTTGTTCTTCGCAATGTTGGCCTACATAGCCTAAACAACATTGACATTCGTAATCATCCTGTAAATTTATAATAAGGCTTTTTGAAAATTCTTCTGAAATAATGTTTATCTTTGTTGTAAACAAGTTAAAAAATGGATAAATCTCGGGGAACTTAATTTATGTTTGTCACGTTTTACGTTCAAGCTTTCTCACCTATTTTATTCAAGAGAGTATTGTAATGAAATCTATAGCACAAACGACCAAATCTCACTTTGAGTTTCAACAATAAATCACTAGTATTCCTTCATTTTTTTTTTAGTTTCAATTATATCACTAAATAAATTACTTACCATTGAACTATTCGAATAACATAAACCTTTCTGTGAACAATCTTCATGATCGCCACAATTATCAGATTTAACGACAACTTTCAATCGAATACAAGGAACACTCCAAGTTTGCGAAACCACTAATAGAAAAAAAAATACTTTTTTTTTCAATTTTTATATTAATCAATTCTAATTCACTTACCAATAAGTAGATTTATACCTAATGTTAAATCTTTATCGTATAATGTTATTACTTTTTGATTGTCGATTATCAGTGGTGTTATATCCAATAATACACCTTCAGTTATATCGCAATTTTCATGACCATTACGTGTCACTTGATAAACAGATGTGGTCGCTTCTTGAACAGTTCTATCAATTCCAACAAAAACTCCCATTATAAATTAAGAAAAAAAAAACATTTTTAGACGATAGATATTGGAATTGTAATTTTTATTCATAAAAATTTCGTCCGTTTTATTGGAATATTGAGTAATTAATTCGTTTTGAAAACTTTTAACTCACCTGTCTGAATTCGATAGATTCACAATTGGCCATTGTTGATATAAATAAGAATCATCTATACGCAAAATTAAAACATCACCACTTTGTATTTCAATATAACCATCCCAATGTAATGCGAAACAATTTGTTGTATTATTATCGATATTAATCGAATTATTTATATATTTTTGATAAATCCCGGATTGTTCATGATTACAATCTGACTCAACCTAAAAAAATTATTTTCAGTGATCCATCTTCAATTAATTTCAAATCTCAAGACATTTCGTCATGAACTGGTAGAAATTGATGATTTTTTTATTAATTAAAAATATATATATATAAATTCAATTTGTGGCAATGGTGGATGCGCCGGGATTTAAATAGTTGTGCTTATTGTTGGGAAAACATTTGAAACTACTTAATTCGAAGTTAGAGTCTCGGAAAAAAAATCTCCAAGTTTGTTGGAGGAATAATAATTATTGCCAAGGGGATTTCGATTTGTTGAAAATGGAATTTAACCATCATCCAATAATGAATGGAATTTTTTTCAAGAAATCAATTTTATTTAATAATTTTTTTTATTAGTTTGATTCCACTTTTCGAATTATGTTAAAGTAAATAGATACTTTTTTACCTCCTCATATATTAAATTTTTCGATATCAAATATTTTATTTATTGTAAAAGTTCAATAAATACCTATATAGTTTTAAAAGTCGACAACATCGAGCTTTAATCTTGTCAGTTCGTTTATTACAACCAACCACTACGTTAAAAATATAAAAACGGATTTATTTCTAAAATAATCTTCTTGAATTTTTTTTATCGAGTTCTTTCATATATATTCATTTTTTTCACCGTTATATTTGAATATATACGTTTATTTTTAAAAAAATAAACTCACCTCAATAGGTAGCAAAAGTTCACGGGTTTCATTTCCTTTCCAAATACGATAATCACCAGACAAATGTGGTAGATCGCAGGAAAGTCGTTCAATTATATCATCGAAATCTGATGATAATTTCGTATCTTTTTGATTATAAATATAAATTGTCCCGTTTGTTACATTAATTTTATTCAAATTTTTAGTTAATATTGTGGATGTAATTATATTATCATAATCGATTGTTGCATTATTATTTGAATCATTTAAATTAATATAATTATTACTATTATTATTTGATACTGTATTTTCTATCTGATGTAGTATAGATGCATTTAATTGATTTTCAGTTATCATCAGTATTACTACTACTGATAAAATATAACGGTGATACATGTCGATTTTATTAAAAATCAAGTTCAATATAAACTCATTTCTCATTTCAGTAACCAGATTGGCTGCAATATCAAAAATATTTCATATTAATACCTAACATGGAAATTGTTTTTCTAATAAAATTACTTGAATAGAATACAGATAAGACCACTATTTTTTTTTTTATCAAAAATGAAAAAATTAAAATTTTATTATAGTAAAGATCACTAATTAATACAGCGTGTAAAATTAATTGTGTTATATATAGAATTACAAAAGATTCCACCTCAGATAAAGCTTTCACAAACATTTTCCCTTAAATTGACATCTATCAAGAAATACATTCTTGATATTTTACGTGAATAAACCATTAATTTATTTTACCTTTGATAATTTTGATGAATTTTCGAAAATTTATCGAAAGATGAAAAACGTCAATATCATAAAAATAAATTTTATGTTTTGATGTTGTTATAGAAATTTTCCGCTACAAAGACTAAGATAATCGACATAATTAATGTTTTAAGAATCGAGGATAAGCAAAATTAATCAGATCAGGTCCAGATAATCTACCTATATCGCTTCAAGAAATTTCGATAATATTAAAATTGAGGTAATTTTTTTTTTCCTAATAAAACATCGTTTACAAATACCTTTAAAAAATTTGAACAACCTAAAATATCAGATAAAAGGTTTAAGCAGCTGTCTCAATATCTGAGAAAAGGAGCTTGTTGGAAAATATAATTTATATTTATAGTAAATCCTCTTTATATAGGAAATTTTTTTGAGATGAACTGTAAATTCAATTCAAGTATCAGTTACAACTAAATTCTAATCAATTATCTATCCTTGTCGTATAACAGTCAATAATCTTAATTATTAAAACTATTAATTCAAATTCAATTAATTTCAAATCATCAATTATATGAAATAATAATAAAAGTAGTCGATAATAAGATAAAATCGATTTGAACAATCATTATGATGAATATTTCTACTATTACCAAAAAAATAAGAAAAATAAAAGCTATATAACGCAGAAATCGATCCTCAACCGATGATTCGGAAATTTTCACTAACAATTACGAATAATCGAGATTATATTGTTATATTTGTTGTTGTTTTTTTGTTTTTCAATAAAAAACAATCTGGTAATAAGATGTTTATTAACATGTTTGAAGAAAATTCTAATGAACTTCAACAAAGACAACGTAATGATTAAAACAAAAGATAATCTCTGGCATCAGTTGACGACATAGATATATGTATAAAGATAATATAAATGGGAGAAATGGGAATAAAATGTTAAAATAACAAAATCAAGTTTTAGATTTCATCTTACCTAATTAACTAAATCATTTGAATGGAAGCTGTAATCTTTATAATAATATTTGTTATTATTATTATCGACTATCGAGTAATTCGTAAACTCTGTACCATATATTTAAATATTTAATGTTTGTATTTTTTTTGATAGAATTTACTGACAACTGAGAATATTTTTTTCAATACCCGTTCGCGATATCTTTTTAATTTGCTGTAAATATTAAGTATTTTCGTTAGCTGAACTAACAATCGAATGAATTAAATTAAAAAATAATGATAGTTCGTTTACTAAAAAGTGAAATTGTCACTAAAACAATAAAAATAATAGATTTATGCCAAAAATTAATTATCTCATATGTAGAATTGAAATAATCTAGTCTTCTAATTAAATCGAAACGTTTTTACTAAATATATCATATATTTTTTTTGATTTGTATTTTTAAAACATTAAGTAAAACTTCTTTGTTTGGTGGAGAAAACAAAAATTTAAATCGACTTTCCAACAATCAAATATTTGCGTCGGTAGTATTATTACATTTTAATGGAAATTTTGGTGGGTAGAAAAGAATTGTTATCGATACTGAATTGCGTGGATGTTATCCAAAATCAATCATATTGGATGTTTATATACATATATAGAATAGAAAAAAAATTATTTTCTCAATTTTATCGCCAATTTAGATGAGTCAATTTAGAAAAATAAATATTTCAATATATTTTTTAAATAAACAATATTTTTATATATCAAATAATCAACAATTTCAATTCTAATTATAAAGTTAATTAATTCGTTAGCAATACGATTTGATAATTATATCATTATTGTAAAATCGAAAGCAGCATTAAATTTTCTTTAATCGCTTTCACTATATCGGAAAATAATATATTTGATTCGATTTAAACTAATAAATGGGGGGAAATAATTCGTAATTGGGAAACCTGCGATTTATTGATGTAATTAACTTTTCATCTTTCGAAATAATGAAGAATACATAATAACTGATCAGAATTCGATTAAAATTTTTGTATATAAATAATATTATTAAAAAATTCCTATCGAAAATCTTATAATTTAATCAATCATAATTTATTTGAAATACGAATGATAATTAATTATTTATTCATTAATCAAATATTGACGTTAACTTACCATTGTCGACAACTTATTTGGAAACATCCATCAACATGCTTACCTATAAAGCACAACTACCACTAGTATTACCTTTTAGTAAACACATCCAATTCCTGATATTGGCCCAACGCAGAATCCAGCTGGATAAAGGATTCTGCGCTATATTTGACTAAAGTTGGTTAACGCCTTACTATCATATTGTCTCAAATAACTTAACTAAAACGTGATTAGATTAATATTATAGTCGTAGATCTTCATTATTATACCAAATAACGTTTAATATATGGAACTTTTTCTATCAATTAATCAAAATTCAATTATGTAGTTTTTGTTATCAGAGTTGTAACCAACTGATACACAAATATTTCTAGTATAATGTGAATCAGTTCACTAATCTTTCTCTAAATATAATATTCCACAATTACTAAACGTATGGCAAATATCATGTGGATTTTCCACAAGCAACTAGATACGTTACTAATAATGTCAAATAATATTCATCCAGGATTAAGAAAAAAAAGGCATATATGCATAGTTCAATTCTATCTCTATCTTGATTTATTTGATATTGCATTACATGAAACTAAAAATACAAATTTGTGATTAAAGAGCATATTCAAACTGAGTCCAGTTTTTAGATAGTTATTTATCAATATTCAATTTTTTTTTTAACGATTTTACAATTGTACAAAATCCACCTACATAACTCCTACTAAAATCTGTCTACAAACAAACAAATTTCTATTATAACCAGTAAAGATAATAATAAAAAACAATAAAAACAATATTGATGTGATAATTTTGAGGTTATGAGCTATGAAAGCGTTACAAAGCGCAAGCGTCGCCACCATTATGAATAAGAGGGAATATGAAACTTTCAAATAGTTTTATTATACTATAGTCAATTGAGAAGTAATCGAATATTTTTCATAAATTCTAAAATATAAGAGCATGTCACTGATAATTCTCTAATTTTCTATTGAAATAAAAAGTATTTTAATCTTTCTTACAATTAATAGATTTTTGAAACAAAACAAACAAGAAGTGGCAATATTTAGCGCATGTGCAACCACGGAGAATAAGTACAACTGAATGCTGAAAACATGAAGAATAGATATCTATTCTTCATAGAATAGAAAAATATGATTACCGCCCTCTGGTGATGTTAAAAATAATTAAATTGTGAATCCAAAATGGTTACTACAACAACAATAAAGTCGGCAAATTTGTGTGTGAAAATTTTGTGATTTTATAGTGTTAAACGAATAAAAATGATAATTAATCAAATTTATGAATGAAAAAGTGTAATTTACACTAAATTCTGTGTTATAAACCACACATTTTGTGTACGAAATTCAAAGTCGCCATGTTCTTATGCCAAGCCCATTATTTTACAAAATTTCTGATTATTTTTGGTCTGTTGTTAAATAATTATGTTAATTGTAACCTCGATGGTAAGTAATATAAATTCTAACAAATAATGTATAAAAATTGTATCAATACTTATGTTAATATAGTGTTAAAAAGATACATTTAGTCATATATTTGTATTGTAGAATTCTTCCCTGAAGATGATGAACGAGCTGTTACAATTGAAGTCTTAGATTATAAGCCCACACAATTACCATATGGAGAAAATGTGACAATTATTTGTAAATCTAAATGGATGGATAGTTTAATATTGTGGACGTTCAATCAAAAAAACATAACAGACGGCCAAAATGGGTATAGTTTAAATCTAATTGAATTTAATCTTATATAATAATAATAAATGAACATTTTAGATTCAAATTAGAAATGGAAAGTGAAAATATTAACACAGAATCTGGTAAAAAATTTGAAGTATCTATTCTTCACATAATTCAAGTTGATTTAAAACATGTTGGTGATTATTTGTGTCATGCAGCATTAAATAAATCACAAGAGACAGAAAAAGAAATCGATTTTAGAAAAATAACATTGAATGTTACATTACCGGCAAATATCACTTATATAACACCAATTGCACGAACGAAAATTGATAGTAACATTGAATTAATTTGTACAATAAAGGGTTATCCTATTGAAAATGTGCATTGGCTCAAAGATAATGAAATATTACCATCAAATTTATGGTCTGTTAATGTTTTAAATGAAACATTATTGAATACAACATTAAAAATCAACGATATTACTAAAAAAGATAATGGCACGTACATTTGCTCAGCTTCTACGTGCGATCATATAAAAAATGCTTCGACAATTATTTTAGTTTTAGATAAACCACAAATTAGTATCGATTTTGTTAAAGCAATCGGTACAAATCAAATATATTTGAATTGGACTGTTAATGATGGTAATAGTCCAGAAACTTTACATTATACAATAAAATATAGTTCAGGTGATTTGAATGGTTGGATATTTCATACAGAACAAATAGAAGGCAAGGCACGTTCTTACGTATTGAAAGATATATTCAAAAATGATACAGAATATACGTTTCAAATATTAGCAAAAAATTCAGAAGGTGAAAGTATATCACGTCCCAGTGAAAAAGTGAAAACATTGAAAAAAGATCCAGTATTTATACCAAAAGTTGAAGTTGCTGGTGTTGCTGCAAATTCAGTTAATATTAAATGGAGTACACCATCAGACGAATTGAAAGATCATATACATTATTATCATTTATTCTTGAAAGCAAATAGTTCGTTTGAATCATTTCATCCAGCCTCGAAACCAAATTTATATATGTTTTCTGAATTACATCCAGCAACAACTTATAGTTTTCAAGTAGCTGCTTGTAGTGAATATAGTCAACAATGTGGTCCAAAATCAGATGTTGTTAATGGAACTACATTAGATAGTATATCTGGACCGCCTTCAAATCCAACAATACAATGTCGTTTCGATAATATTAGTCAAATTTCATTTATTCATGTCAGTTGGGAAGCTCCATCCGAACCACGTGGCACAATTATGAGCTATAATGTAAGATTGTCATTTAAATAATTTCTCATTTCAATTAATTATTGAAAATTTCAGGTACATTTAGAAGGCAGTGCTTCATTTATCAATGAACAAGGTTTATTAGAACATACAACATGGGGCCCAAAAGAACGCAGCGTTAGTGGAAATACATTCAATACACGTTTTAATAATGTGTCATCAAATACAAATTATACAGTTAAAATAAGTGGTGTTACAAAAACAAAGAAAAATGGTGAAACTATTGATTTACATTGTTCAATGCCATCACAATTACCTGATAAACAAAAATTATCGCAATTATATTGGATTAAAATGGAAGAACAAGGTAAATGGTTGTTTAAATTAATGGTACCACGTGTATCGGAACGTAATGGTCCAATTTGTTGTTATCGTATTTATATGGTACGAATGCAAGAACAACAAAAATTAGCTGAATTACCAACACCAGAAGATTTATTAATTGTCTCATATCAGGAAGCTCATAGAACACCAAGAGGTGGTGCTTATGTTGCTGAAATGTTTACAAGGTTTTTTTGATTGCTTTATAAATTATTAACTTCTATTGGAAACATTTAATTTTATGAAATTTCAGTGATACTTTCCATTCGGAAATATTCTTAGGAGATGAACAAGTGTTTAATTTGACGAGTTCACAATGTGATGAATGTATTGGTTTAAGACCATATTCAACACCTAGAGAAATCAAAAATAATTCGTCAAATAGAGTTAAACGTGATGAAACTTTAACTGATCCTTTACCACCCTATGATGGTAGCTTAGATATTAATAGTAATTATACTGGATTTGTGGAAATCATTGGTAAAAATATTGTTTATCTATTGATAGTTTTAATATTTAGTCGTAATTTTTTTTTTTTTAGTGTACGGTAATAGTTCGAAAGTTTCAACAATGGCAGCCTATAGTAATTATTTAGGTATGATGAATCCTGGTCCTGAAGTAACAATAGCACCATCGACTGATGCACTGAATTTAGTTGTACAAATTTTATGCGGTTTAGTTGTTATGGTTTTATTACTTTTGGGTGCTTTATGTCTTTTACATCGTTATACAAAACAAGCACATGCTCAAGCTGTTGAAATAACATTCCGTACATCGCTTAGGTAATATTCATTTATTTCAATGACAAATGCTTAAGTACTTTGTTTTTAATTGAGAATCAAATTGGTTATTTAATTTTTAAAATTATTGTCTGTATAGAAATCAAATTTAGTTTAAATTTACTTGATGTAAAAAATTTTTGTTTGTTAATAATTGGACTTAGGCATTTGTACAGGAGTCTACGAGGCCGTCAACGGTTAGTATCTCTAAATCCACCCGATATGTGCCCGATTAGCAAAGGGGAACTGGTATCAGCCTATATAGAACGTCATAGAGATTCTGATTATGGTTTTCAACAAGAATTTGAATTATTACCAGATCGTTTCTCTGATCGGACAACACGTGCATCTGATGCTAGAGAAAATGTTTATAAAAATCGTTATCCAGATATCAAATGTTACGATCAAACACGTGTTAAAATATCACAAATTGATAGTATAGCTGGTTCTGATTATATAAATGCTAATTATGTTATGGGTTATAAAGAACGAAAGAAATTTATATGTGCTCAAGGTCCAATGGATACAACAGTTAATGAGTTTTGGCGTATGATATGGGAACAACATTTAGAATTAATTTTAATGTTAACAAATTTAGAAGAATACAGTAAAACTAAATGTGCTAAATATTGGCCAGATAAAAGTGATGGTGATAAATATTTTGGTGATATTACTGTTGCACATATACAAGAAACACGTTATTCTGATTATATTGTAAGAGAATTAAAAATAAGTCGTAGTGTACATGGTAAAGAACGTGAAGATAGACAAATAACACAATATCATTATTTAGTATGGAAAGACTTTATGGCACCAGAACATCCAAATGGAATTATTAAATTTATAAAACGTGTCAATGAAGCATATTCTATTGAAAAAGGGTGTATTTTAATACATTGTAGTGCTGGTGTTGGTAGAACTGGTACATTAGTTGCTTTAGATTGTTTATTACAACAATTGAAAGAAGAAGGACATGTTTCTATTTTCAATACAATTTGTGATTTAAGGCATCAACGTAATTTCTTGGTTCAATCATTGGTACATTTTATTTTTAAAAAACAAACTACATATAAACACAAAAATTAATTTAAATCATTATTTTCAGAAACAATACATTTTTATTTATCGTGCTTTAATGGAAATTGCACAGTATGGTGATACAGAAATCAATGCAAATGATTTAAAAAGTACTGTTGATAAATTGAAACAATGTGATAAAGATAAGAATAAATCAAAACTCGAAGAAGAATTCGAGGTAAATTTGTTTCATAATCTCAATATATAAATCAATGAAATTGTTAATTTTAGAATATAGTTAATGCTTTTGAAGATAGGAAGTCTTGTTCAGTAGCTAATGGTGATGAGAATCGTGAGAAGAATCGGTCAGATTTAGTCATTCCATATGATAGAAATCGAGTTATATTAACTCCATTATCAGGCAAAGAACATTCCACATATATAAATGCATCATTTATCGAAGGTTATGACAATACAGAATCATTTATAATAACTCAAGATCCAACAGAATCAACAATAAATGATTTTTGGCGTATGATATCTGAACAAGGTATTAGTGTTATTGTTATGTTATCAGAATTAGGTGATGGTAAATGTCCAAGATATTGGCCAGAAGATGAAGAAAATACATATGATCATATAAATGTACGTTATGTTCAAGCTGAAAGTTGTCCGTATTATACACGTCGTGAAATGTTTATTAAAAATCGTGATTGTGATGATCATAAAGTTACACATTTACAATATCATGGGTGGCCTACTGTTGATGGCGAGGTAATTATTCTAATAATTTCAAAGATAAATTACTAATCAAAAATAATAAATAATAGGTACCGGAAGTTACGCGCGGTCTAATTGAGTTAGTTGATCAATCACAAGCATCATTAATCCAAAATGGCTGTTCACCATCAATGGTTGTTCATTGTAATTTAGGTTCAGATAGAAGTTCAATGTTTGTTGGTCTCAGTATTCTTGTACAGCAATTACGTACAGAAAAACGTGTTGATATATTTACAGTTACAAGAAAATTACGTTCACAAAGACAAGGACTTATAAGTTCGTTTGTAAGTTGTTTATTTTTCTTTTTTAGATTATGTAATTGTAAAGTAATTTTATATATAATTATAGGCCCAATATGAGTTATTACATCGAGCTATTGTAAATTACGCCGAGTTACATGGATTATGTGACACATAAATTAATCATTTATATATAAATATATATATATATATATATATAAAAGAGAAAGGAACTTGGGTGCCATATTTAATAAGTTTTTATATTCCATTTTTTAAAAATTCCACACAATTATATTTGACAACACTATTTAGATATTTTTATAAGTAATTATTATATTTAAAAGGTGATGTTTGCCTATTTACTGGATGATAAATGAAAACAGAAGAAAAAGATTTCTAGTTGTTTGAAAACCAAAAGAATTGATATTATTCGAAACCAAAGTATGCATTTTTATTGAATAAATTAAAAATGGAAAAAAAAGAGTAAAACTTAGGCAATTTGTTGCTCAAATCATCACATGTATTCTAATCAATAATTTAACTAATCTAGCACAGGTAATTTATACATATATATATATTTTTTTTGTTATTATTAAGCAATAAATGGAACAATCTTTATTTAAATCATAATATTATAACATATTAATTGGATCATACATTACGAACAATTTTATTTATTATTATAGGAAAGTTATAATAGCCTGCTTAATATCGTAGTGCTTTTGTTTACTAAATGTAATGTGTAAAAAAAACCTAATACTATTTTAACTTGTGTATGTCAATTTGTATGTCATAAAATTACTGTGTGTATATAGTTTAAATCTCATTTGCTCTCTTGTATTACACAAAAAGTTGAAGAAAAAAAAAAAGTTGCAAAAATTCAAGACTGTACATGCATTTATTGCCAGTGAAATTATTTATTTATATACATTTTTTTTTCTTCTAATTTTTATCATTGACGATTAATGCTGAACTTTTTTATAAGTAATATTTTAAATATAATTTTATGCGTAACATTAATAGTTTTCTTAATTCAAACAAAATAAAAAAACATTCTTATATTCCTAACAAATCGAATAAATTAGTTAATAAATAGACTTATAATATAACTTAACTTTGGTGGCAACTAGTGTTTATTTTGAGCGGCTGTTTTGTCTTTTTTCTTATTTTGATTATGATTTTTTGTTTTATTTTTACAAGGTATTGCAGTACATCTTAATCTTTTTGGTCCATATCGTCCAGCTTTATCCATTTGTTTGCCAAAAGTCGGCGCCAATCGTTTAAATAACCTTTATTGAACAAGTGAAAACAAAAAGAAAATTATTAATTGTTAATTGAAAAATATAATATTGATTTAATTTACTTAACAAAACGATTATCTTGTACGTTGAATGTACGTGCTGTTTTTTCCAATTCACAAGCAAATCGTTCTGTACAATCTTTACCTTCAATTGCTTGTAATGCAACACGTGCAATATCCGAGATACGTTCATTTTTTTTTATGGATGGTTTTTTAATACCGAATTTTGGTAAAACTAATATCGATAATACAAACATTACAGCCATACCAATAAAACCGGATATAGCCATAAATAATGGTTCTAAATTTTTTTTCGCTTTTTTATCATCAACTAAATCGTTTACAATTTTAATATTATGCTGTAAATAATAATATATATTTTTATTTATTAATTATAGATTAATATTAATTTGAGAGAGAAAAAAAATTATATAAATACTTGATGCATATGGGAATGATATAGAAAATTCTGTTTTTCTGCATCCGGATGATTGTAATCATGATGTTCGTAATCACTCGATGAAGCATAATGTTTTTCAGGCTGTAAAATAACTTCATTATCTAGATGGTTAATAATTTTTTTATCTAATTCACATTTACCGATGACTGTGATGTCATTTCATCTATAAAACTCTTTATAGGATAATAATAATAATAATAGCCAGCTGTTTCATCTTTATTACCAATTTCTTCTACATCTGGCTTATTATTGTTATATAGATGATCAGATTGTTCATCGATTTCATGTACAGCCGCTTGTATAAACGAATTACCATCAGTTTTCAAATTAACTGTATCACCTTTTTCTAGAGCTGATTTATAAATAGCAGCCAATTCACCTTTGGTTAAACTTAATGGTGGTACAGCACTGGTTTGTATACGTTTATCAGCGAATTGTTGTATATCGGATTGTTGTTGTGATAAAACTTCATCCCCATATTCTTGTCCATGTAAATTTCTTAAATCCCTAATCACATTTTGAAGGTATTGGGCACTTTCTTGGGCAAATAATTGTGGGACATTTGTGATGATTAACAGGAATAATAAGGCACAACGATGCATTCTGCAACGATATTAAAATGAAAAGAATATATGAAATAGAGCGCTTTTTTTATAACGATTAGAGACAGAACCGTATCCATATTGTTCAACGCCCTAAACTACGACTATAACAAATTTATTCCTTTAACTTCTAATACAATACATTTATGAAAATGATTAACACAATCATGTTGAGCAATAAATT
This sequence comes from Zonitis immaculata, assembly GCA_037414775.1. Lineage (NCBI taxonomy): Eukaryota > Metazoa > Arthropoda > Insecta > Coleoptera > Meloidae > Zonitis > Zonitis immaculata. The sequence continues at coordinate 9,893 of JAZBGX010000697.1, read as the reverse complement.
ATTATTTTTAATATAAATTTGGGTCAATAATTAATAGTATTTGGAGAAAAAACTCAGTTTATTTGATGATACAAACAAAATAATTTATATTATTTATATATATATATATATATATATATTTATAGGCGAACATCAATTGATAATAACAAATAATCGAAATCGGACTGTTTATTAGTAAAATTGTATTTTTTGGAGAATTTTTTATTATTTTTAGTATTTATTTTAATGAGCTTATGAGTAATAAGATTAATTAGTTGAATATGTGCGAAAAGCTCCTGTCAAAAGTTGAGAAAGTTGATTAAACAAACCGTAGACCTTTTATCAAAATTTTCTACGGGTTTATTTCAATTACTATAAATATTATAGTAATTGTTTTGTTTTGTGTTGTTTTAATTGGAACATCGGGTATATATGTATGAGGCGCTAAGATTAAAATTTTAATAAAAAATGTTATTTTAGTCGCTTGATCTGTGAACCGTAACCGAATTTATATTTACACTAAATCGAAAATATTTGACAAAAATTATGAAATTAACATTTTTGAGAGTTATCTATATTCACTTTTCACTCGAATTTTATTGAAATTTGAAATTATTTTACCCGTAACTTATCACAAATGGAAAATCTAAAACTTACGCACTGAAACTCTCAATAAAATGCCGGTAAGTTGACATGGACAAAAAAAAAAGGAACAAAACTTTACACAAGTTTATCAATAAAATAGTAAAATTCAACTGAATATTTTTTACTAGAACCATATTTTAAGGCATTACCGTTACATATATAAACAAAATCATATACATTTATTCGTTTATTAAAGCGTGAATATGCGACTTATACCTTTCTAGCACATACATTTTTATATACATGCGACAAAACATAAAATAATATTTAAATATTTTTCGAACAAAAATCATCCAACAACAAGAAATGAAATGAAGGAATTAGACTTGATTTTATTGCCAAGAAATTAGCAAAATCTTTAACAAATAGTAATAAAGCTGTTCTACGTCTTATACAATAGGTTTTGTTTTTTTTGGGTAATCATAAATAATTGCATAATTTTTAGATACATATATGTCGGTTGTTTCCACAAAACGACAGTTTTGTGCCCCACTGACCAACATTAGTAAACTAGACTACCAAGTTTGCAATAATTGCAATTTTATCAATAAAATTGCAATTATAAATCAAATAATTAAATTTTATCAGATTTTCAATTTTCTAATTAACAGACAAACCATTGATAAGATAAACAATTAATTGATTTAATTTATTGGAAATTAACTTGATTTTATATGTTTAATTTTTTCTTTAAAACCGTTACAAAAATAAATAACAATTTTTTTTTGTTGGCTAAACTACATTTTTATAAAATTGTAATTCATAATTATTATTAATATTAATCTCAAGATCATTGACTTTAAACAAATAATATGATAAATAATTAAACAACAAAACATTACATCAACATATAGTGGCATTAAATTCATCAAAATATATTTATTATTGTTGTTTTTAATATGAATTTGTGATTTATCTTCAAACACATATTTGTCTTAATTGAAAAAATAAATAAATTAGTAATTAAAGAACCAAACCTGTTTATCTTTGTATTGAAAACATCACACAAAAATTTTTTGTATAACAACTATTTCAACGTTGCAAATGTTGACGACGTACTAATCTTAAAATCGTATTTAAAAGAACCAGTTGTAAGAAAACAAGAATAGATCTTAATATAGTTAAGAGCTAAATTCAACTGTTTGAACACAACTCGAAATCCTACTTATAACAGGGTAACATTTTTTTTTTTTGTACTACACAAAATTAGCCTCCTGATTTTAATCACTTGTTTATTCCTTTGAAATTTCCATTAATATCGAAAAATCGTCTATAATAAATTACAATCAAAGTCTGAACAATTCGAAGTTATTGTTTGCAATTTGAGTAGCTCTCTTAGAAACGTTTCTAAGAGAGTGCTTCTCCCCAAATGACACCATCTTGACGTAAGGAAAAAGGTTAATATTTACAGGAGAAGTGGAGAACGTGAGTGTAATCCATGAGGAAGTGAGCTATGGTGCAGAGGCTCCTTAGGTCACAAGAGATGACACTTCTAGAGTCCTAACTGAGAAAAACCACCCCCGTTCAGAGTAAAACCATGAAGAGGCAGGTTGTAATAGGTGACTTTATCTTTTAATAACGTCACCAGAGAATAATAGAAATCAGAGGGTTCTTGCTTGTGTTTCAGGCTAACTTGAGAAAGGAGAAAGCAATAGTGCAGGATTCTTCCGGTCACAGGAGATGATTTTTTCCTTAGGATCTTGTGCACCAACGAAATAGTTTGTGCAAAAGATGGCCAGCTTTCGTTTGGAAGCTATGTCGAAAGGTGGTTCCCGGATGAGAGTTAGGTGGAAAACGGAGAAGCAATTACATTAAAGATCGTATCTCATTTTTATGTAAAGAGAGCGACCATTGATTAATAAAAGAAGCTTTAAGGACTACAATTTTCATATTTTGGGAATTCGTGTTTTTTCTAGGTATAATAGGAACTATTATCATAGATACTCTTTTAATAATCTATTTGTTCTATCCTTTATTTTTTATTTTGTTTAATAATGCAAACATTGAGAATTATAGATGTTTTGAAATCATTTATTGGTTTCCAAAGGAATCCACTTATAAGGCTTTAGGTGAAGGACGTAACCTTAGGAGTATTAAAATGTCAGTTAATTTAACAACAACAAAAAAATGATACTTAATAATTGATTTAATTTATAAAATACAATAAATAATTCTTTTGTTAAAATAAATTAAAAAATATATATATATATATACAATACACATTTATCAATCATACAAAATAGCACTATTGAAACAATTTTCTAAAACGAAAATTGTTTTTCCTTATTAATAAAGTAGAAAAAAATTAAACTACAATTAATAGAATCACCACTAATGGAAATACTGTTAATCGTTTTTTTGTTCACTCAATTTTCACTCTACATACAACCACAACTGTCCACGATCATATTTGACAAAAGTTTTGTTGTTAAAGTTTTATTATTGTCCATATAGACGAGTTGTAAAGGTTGAAATTGTGTTGCAGCACAGCATGGTGTTAATTCCGGTCGTGAGGCATGATTCCGATTTTGGCCATACATAACTTTCTGCAATCGAATTAAATAAAATTTTATATGAATATATAAAAATTGAACAAAAAAAAATCATAGTTTTATTTACTTGTAATATGCTATTATGTTGTGTAGCACTCAATGTTAATGCTGATGCTGTAACGCATGAACCTTTACAAAAATACGCATTATATCCATCTGGTTTAATAATCCAATCATCCCAACCAATTTCGGCAAATGATACATAAAGACTTTCACGACAACATTCATTGAAACCAATTTCACAATCGGCACTACGTTTCAAACGTCGATGATGTTGTGTACGTCGTTGTTGTGAATGTGTATAAATAACCAAAAATGGTTTTAATTCACTCGAAAACGATATTGGCGATTGATTTTTATCCATACCGCATGTTTTACATGCTACACTAATAGCGTGCGTTGGTGAATCTTGATAATCGAGCCACATTTTAGCGACATAAGTAACATCGACTTTCAACCAGCCCTCTAATTTACATAATTTTACAATTTTTTTTTTCTATTTTATTTATTTATACAGAATGTTTTATAAGTAAAAGACTAAATTTTAGGTATATATAGCGTGTTTTTTTTAAATTGGGCTTTTAGTTATAAGACACTCGGTATATATTTTTGAGTTTACCTGTTAGACTAGTTTCTTGTATGGCTATGGGTTTAGTTTTTTGGAAACTTCGATTCGTGTCCCAATGGGCAACTTCCGAAACGACAAATGTTTGATTATGTGAATCTAAAACATCAGGTTCTTTATGGAACCATAATTCAGCTGCACTAACATCGGTTGAATGGATATCTTGGGGCATTTGAAATGGTACGCATACAGATGGAAATCGGATTTTTCTCAAACAACGCGCTTCATCTGCAAATCAAATTTATAATTTATTATCGATTCTCGTTTATCGATATTATTTAAATATTAATACCTTAATAAAAAATATAGTCAGTACCACTTATTATTTACTGACTATTTATAAATAAACATAATGGTAATAATATATTATATTTATCGGTGCGATAATGGAGGTTATATACATATAAATGTTTATTAGGACTTTAATACGGATTTTCGAACTATGATACAGCTTGTTTACAATTAAAACAGGGTCGTACCTTCATAAGGGAAGATAATAGCTTGTGTTGTTTTACCATAAAAATCATCTGAATAACTACTATGTAAATTTGTATCTTGATCTGGTATTAAATTATCATATTCTTTAACTGGCTTTGGTAAATCAGTATGTCCTATTGTTGGTTTCTCTTTTAATCGTAATTTTTTCAATATCTGATTTTTAATATATTCAATACGTAATGCTGTAAATTCTTTCTCACTAACAGCATACGTTGATTTTTGTTCAATATCTTTAATAATTGTATTATCATCATTTTGTTGGGTTTCATAATGTAAAACACTAGCTGGTTGATAATCGAATATAGCACCAAATACTGATCGAAAACTTCTATCACCCAATACATGGGCAACGAGTACTAGCATCAATACAATTTTCATTTTGAACAAGTCCTTTTAAATGATAATTCAACAAAATAATAATAATAATTTGGAAAAAAAACCAACAAACACTACTTCGTTGTTTATTAAAACTAGATTGTTAACGAGAACTGCACTCTTAAAACATATCGTTTCAATTCCCCACTCTTTTTTAATTTTCTTAACATTTCTGTAACGAATGATAGAAATGAACCTTGAACCTCAGGTTCTATCAAAACTAGAATAGCCGTTATGTCAAATTTCAATTACAAATACGATTTAATCATCACTTTTTTTCTCCTAAAAACTAAATTATAGTAGAAACGATGACATTGTAATAAACAGAGAGTAACTAAATTTAGATTGCGTCATGCTAATTTACTTCTTATTCTAAATCATTCATTTGATTAAGAAATTCCATTATAATCGTCTGTTTATTTTCAATAATTAAAAAGAAAAACAACAATCAAATAAAGGTCCTAACCTGAAAGGGCGACGATTTATTTGAATTGAATTCGATACTTTCGCAATTTTATTTTTCCAAGAATTAATTAAATATATAAATAATTTTAATTGTTTGTAAGAAATATTCAATTTATGATGAACTCTTATCGGTTAAACAATTGCTAAATTCAAGTCATTTTAGTTGTAGACTTCGATCGTTTCATCAAAACAATATATGAAAAAAAAAAAAAAAATGTTAATTATTATTTATTGGTTATTTACAACAGTATAATTAATTAATAAATATACTCGAACAGAGCCGCATTGAAAATTTCCGATGATCACCTAGCATCTCAAAGTATAAATTAGGCAATACTCGTCATGCAGAGGTCAACCTGTATGTATTTATTGAATATTACATATTAATATTTAGACAATGAGACGAATTATTTTGGAAATTAATTATCCGAAACTACTTTTTTTTTTTTTTAATTCATACGGTTTTGTAACTATTAACGGTGAATTTATTGATAAAAATGAAATAATCAAAATTATCATTTGGAGTTTTATTTTTTATTAATAAAGACGTATCGATACATTAAGAACAAAACAAAAACGAGAGCACATTTAGTGATATGGCGCGAGCTACATTCTATTGCCTACCAAAAAAGAAAACGAAAAAACAATGATGTTGACCTGGTTTTTCCCAAAATTTTATATATATATATATATATATGTTGATAGTTTGTACTGTAGCACAAATTACTATAGAATATCTGTCTTTTTTCAAGACACCTCCACAAAGAAGAAATACATCGATACGAATGCTGCAATTTTCGCAGCATATATTCCACTCGAAAAAATAACTTTAAGTATTTAATTTTTGAATTGATAAATATTCGCAACCTGTGACCGTCTCTAAATTGATTGAACTACCAAATATAGTATGTCCCAATAAAATTTATTCTCAATTTTATCAATTAATTTACAAATAGATGCAATAGCGTTGAATAGTCTATAAATATTTAAACAAATGTTGAATGAATTAAACTTTGAACAATGAATCATTTTACGATAACAACAATGTATAAATTTTGTAATGAACTCTACAGATTCTATTCCAAAAAAACTACCGGATATTGTTTTACCTATTTCGATTCCCATTTCGCGTGATCTTCAATGGTATTATCAAAAAATTTCGTAATATACACACGTGTCCATATAGGAGCATTTTTTTCCTAATGCAATCATATATTAAAATGTTGTTGTACATGTGGTAAATGTATGTATATCGTCAATGTTATGGAGGTTATAAAATTTTCCAGAAGAAAAAAAACTCAGTATCTAAAATGAATTTCAATTTACCAAAGAAAAAAAAAATTCATAGTTGTTATTTATAAATTAATTTTTATTTCTACAGAGTGTTTCACCATTGAATGTACAACCTCTTTGTAGATGTTCGATGCTCTAATTGGTAAAATGAAAAACGCACTCACTGAGGATTTGAAATGTATAGTAGCTGAAAAATATTTTTCTATATACAAGCGCATGCATGCATATAATTTTCAATAGTTGTGCGGGTGTGGCTAAAATTTAGATATTTACAGTCTTGTAGCTATGTTGATGTCCTGACCGAATGCAGCTGCCTGACATGTAATGGTGTTGTTTTTTTGGACTCGTATAACATTATAGCACGAATTTATTTTTCCTCCATTTTGATCAATATCCTAGTACCTTCTACATCCCTCAGGCAATAAATTCCAGAACGTTGTACAACGCTCTAGTATTTTCTTGAAGTTAAATGTTCTAGAGCTTTCCGAGCATAAAAGTGTTTCATCATTTATTTGCCAACCCAATATATTTGAGTAGAAACCCTAAATTTATTTTTTTATTTCTTCAATTAGAAGGCTCACAAAACAGCTGTATACACAGTGGTGTAACACGCTGTATAAATAAAGATTACTTATTAATATCCATATTAAATATATAAAAAATTTCAAATATTTATTGGGTCAAGGTAATATTATAGATTGTGGTTATTTTATGTCAAAATTTGTGAGAATAACCCTAGATTAAGAATTTTTGCAAAATTAATATTTAAAACAAATAATAAATAAATAAACAAAATAAAAATTAGCTCAAATATATCCAGAGTGTTGGTCATAGTTCAAATCGATTTGTAAAGAATTTGTTGATATTCCTAATTTAATCATAACGAAAAAATTTAATTGCGATAAATTTATCAAAAATTTCGTATAAAATAAATAAATATAAATAATTAAAAAATTGGAAAAAAAAAATTTTATAGAATTTTAAAGGACTTACAATTAGTTATCATAGCGCGGGTGGTGTACAACATGAGAAAACATGATATTGTGTAACGATCCCGGACCTGTACTATGGCCCCAAAGCCCCCATATATACATATATATATATATATATATATATAAGTCAATACCCCATTATCTCTTAAATTAATTGAAAACAATTTTGATACCTCCAGTATTTCCAAATAGGTAATTTGATAAGAAAAATTCGAATAATCAATGATAAATGAAAATTCTAAGAATTATAATCTAATTATAACTTCCGTATTTTGAGAGTAAAAATTCATTCTATACACACATGTCGTTATCAATTTTCAAATTTATAATTATATGGTTTAACCTAAATCGTATAATACCAAATGTTATCAATTTTAACCCTGTAATATAAACAATAACTATACAATTCTCACTATACATATGTATGTATATATATATTTTATTACGACAATCAGAATTTTGACCTGATCCATATATGTATATTTATTAATATTCCGGTAAATCCCCGAAACTTTCTAACATAACCGTTATAAAAGACCATAGCCATATAGTTTAGGGTTTTTTCCATCAATTTGCGGTTTTCCAACAACTATTGTTTAGATTGAATTAGAAATAATTACAACCACAATAGAATAATAATAATAATAATAAAAATAATAAATATTTTTATTGAAAATTTCAGGTTAATAATTATCAGCAATGTTGAGTTTATTTTGTATTTAAAATAAATAATGACAGATAACAATTATAATGAAATTATGTTTATTATTGAATGTTAGATGGGAAAAAATTGTTGAAATCAATTATTCATTATAATTGTTTAATTTGTTAATATATTTTATCATAACTGTCCTCTGAAAATAATAATTTGTTTGAGGCAGGTCAATAGATTAATTGTTTTGAAAACAATTACACATTGAAAACAATATTATATCGTTATGATGATAATAATAACAATAATACGAGCGGCACTTGAATTAAGCACTAGGGGCCGCCACATTGTTTTTATATACAAATAATTGAAAAAAATATACAATTTATTTTGTTTTTGATATTTTCAATAAAATCATCAAAATCAAAACTTATTCCTGTTCAATATTTTGAATTTTGTTGTATAGAATTATAGATAATGGTTGGTTGCAATTTGTTTTCAAAAATGATACCAATATGTGAACTCTACACCATCAATAATTCTCAAAATAAACAAATTAGTTCGTTTTAATTACGCAGTATTTAAAAATATTAATATACAAAAAATATTATATAATCGAATTTTTGCTATTAAACAAAATTTATATATAATTGGTGCATTTCTATATAATTTTTCAGCTGTTTATTGTCGCGTGCTTTACTAATTTTCTTTGAATAATGAGATCATAGGTCAATGAATGTTTTAAGAGGTGATCTTTGATGTTATAATCATTTCAACATTAATCAATCATTATTGACATATAATTTATTTTCATATTTCCAAATATCAATAAATTCTTGTTCTATTTTGATTTTAAATAAAATTCTAAACTTATAATTTGAATTGAGGCATTATTATTAATTGCTAAGGCGCGTTCACATTATATCAAATGGCGTTAAACGAATATTTACCGTTCGCTGCTCGATATTCGCCTTTTATCAATATTTGAGTATATTGTTTACTATTTTTAATGAATATATATTTATTTTAAAAAAAAGTAAATAAATAAAAATAGCTAATTTTTTGTTTGAAAAAAAAATATATATAAACAATATACTTAATATATTCTGCTATCACCCTTATCATTGAGTCTTGTTTTTTTGCAATTCATTCGGCTCAAAATTGATTTATCTTTTATAACGTAAAACAAAATAAACGCAAGTTCAAAGACCCGTTTTCGAATTTTTTTTTCAATTTGTTTATTTTGTTCTAAAATGTTTTACAATTAGTGAACCCATCGATTACAAGTAAATTCTATTTTGTAGTAATAGTTCACCATAATAAAAACGGGAGGTCGACCAAGACATATCTTATTGCTAGTGGGATCTATGTTGTGGGGTTATTTCGCCCATATCTGGGACCGTACAAACTACTCATGTAATTGAAGAATACAATTATATTCAAATCGATGAGTACACACTTTTTATCATCGCCTATCGGTCTGTGAATTTTCTTTTTATTGAAAAACAAAATCATGGTCTTTAGATTTTACATAATCATATTGCTAGATTGTGGGGTTCAACCTTATTGAATTATTCAACTGAACGTGGTGCTAATACAATTGGGGAATTTTTATGGATTATAATTTATTTCTCGAGATATCTCCATGTATTCTAAACTCCTAGAATGAATAAGAATATAAAATTAAATCAAAAAACAATATCACATTTTTATATTTATTATTTTATAAAGAACAAGATACTGATTAAACAAAAAAAAAAATATTCTCTTCCCCAATTTTTGTCTATGAGGAAAATAGAAAACAAAATATATATATA
>JAZBGX010000696.1:0-17289 GCA_037414775.1 Zonitis immaculata | reverse complement strand
TGCTTCATGATGTGATGTTCTCTTCCATAATAAACAAGGTAATTATATATTTTCTTAATTAATTTAATCAATTTCAATTACAATAATTACAAATTAGAATTGCTAAATTCATTAAATTAATTTATAATTAACGAAAGAAAATTTGCCACATTGGCAAATGATGATCAAAGCTGTCATCACCTGATATATACGATGATGATGTTAGCAATATTTTTTTTCTGTTTTATTTGTTTAATTTTTAATTTAATTCGTCTCAATTGATTTTATAGCGAATATTTTTTTTAAATTTTATTTAATCTTGTTTCTTGTAATTTTCCCACAGAATGCCAATTCAGGCTCCACAGTGGACGGAGTTCCTGTCTTGTCCAGTATGTTGCAACGCATTTGATGCATCATTACGAAGTCCAATTAGTTTAGGTTGTGGACATACAGTATGTAAAGCATGTTTATCGAATTTACATAGAAAACAATGCCCATTCGATCAAACAACAATTAGTATAGATATTGAAAGTTTACCAGTTAATACAGCATTATTGCAATTAGTTGGGCCAATTCAAATCAAAAAAGAGACTAACGACCATGAAACTAATACACCAACTATCACTGCTGGCATTACAACAACAACAACAACAACAGTTGATAATAAAATTGTTTCACGTGAAAATCTGCAATATTATTTGGATTCGAAAAAATGCGTCGAAGAATTGGCAATGTATTTGAAGCCCCATCAAAATGGCAATATCTGTTCAAATACAAGTATATTATCAAGACCGATGCAACGAAAATTGGTAACATTAATCAATTGTCAATTGGTTGAGGATGAAGGACGTACACGTGCAATGCGTGCAGCACGTTCATTAGGCGAACGTACAGTAACTGAATTAATATTACAACATCAAAATCCACAACAATTATCAGCAAATTTATGGGCAGCTGTACGTGCACGTGGTTGTCAATTTTTAGGACCAGCAATGCAAGAGGAAGTTTTAAAATTAGTTTTATTAGCATTAGAAGATGGTTCAGCATTATCACGTAAAGTTTTAGTTATGTTTGTTGTACAACGTTTAGAACCACATTTTCCACAAGCGTCCAAAACAAGTATCGGTCATGTTGTACAATTATTATATCGTGCTAGTTGTTTTAAAGTATCAAAACGTGAAGGTGATTCATCATTGATGCAATTAAAAGAGGAATTTCGTACATATGAAGCTTTAAGACGTGAACATGATGCGCAAATTGTACAAATTGCAACTGAAGCTGGTTTAAGAATTGCACCAGATCAATGGTCGGCATTATTATATGGTGATACAGCTCATAAATCGCATATGCAAAGTATTAGTGATAAATTACAAACACCACAATCATTTGCACAATCTGTACAAGAATTAGTTATTGCATTACAACGTACAGGTGATCCAGGCAAATTATCGATATTAAGGAAACCATTAGAATTATTAGCTGCCATTGATCCTAGTCCAGGTATATATATATAATAATAAATTATAGATTTTATTATTGAGAATAATGAAATTCTTCTATTAATTCAGAATCATCAACGCCTTTATGGAAGGATTGTAGTGAAGCATTAGAAGCTGTAAAACAAGTTGTTGCTGGTTTAGTTGAATTTATACATCAACATGGTAGTAGAAAATTACAAGATACAACACATTCACAACATGCAAAATATAAAATTAGTATGTGTCGTGATTTAACATCAAGAGGCAATTGTCCACGTGGCACAAATTGTACATTCGCCCATTCTAATGAGGAATTAGAGAAGTAACAATGTAGATTCAAATGAAATCTATTTATTTATTTATCTATGGTTTTTTTTTTCAAATTATTCTTAGGTATCGTGCGAAAAATCGTAAAATAATTATACGAAATAAAGAACATCGTATAGAAAATCAATCACCGATTGATAAAATTTATCATCAACAACAATCTGATGATTATTATTCAATACAAAATACAGCAACTGTTAGTCCAGTACCGATACCAGCAGTTGTACAAATACAACGTATGGGTTATGATGTTACAACAACTTATCCATCACCACCACAACAACAATCACCACCATCTCAACAACCTCCACTGAATAATTATCCAACAAATACAACACCATATCCAGGGCAACAATTATTTGGTCAAACAACAACAGGACCACCACCACCACCATTACCACCACCGCCACCATATGATATTTATCATCATCATCACCATCATACACCGCATAATATTGTATTAACAACAAATGATCATTTCTATCCAACAACAACTACAACAAACGAATATTTGAATTTATCACAAATCAATAATCAAAACGTTGATAAAAGATCGAATTGGGAAAATATGGTAATAATGAAGATGTTTTTTTTTTTTAAACATTCTAATAAATTAATTTTAGGCAAAAAATATGCGATCATCAACGAAAAGTTTAGCCGAATTACACCAACGTAAACAAGAATTGATATTGCAATTAGAAAAAGTTGTTGGTAAAAATGCAGCCAGTGCAATATCATTAAATGCAACTAGTTTAGCTACTCGACAAAATGATAATCAACAACAACAACAAAGTGATTTAGATAATCAAACTGTTACAACAATAGCACCAACAACTACAACAACAGTAGCAACAACAACACCATATAATTTTTGGTCTAGTTATAATACATCACCAACAACACCAACATTCGTACGGTCTGATTCAATTTTAGCAGCTGATGATGATTATGTACCATTTGATACATCAGCATCAATTAATAAATATGGTCCAATATCACGTATGCAAAAAGATAATAATAATGGACAAATTCCATCTTATCGTGATGGAAATATTCCATCGTCTATGGTAAACAAAAATCAATTACACTTTTTTATTTTTTTCTTGTTAATTAATAAAATTATAGATACGTCGACCTTTAACAAACGATAACTCGATCTATTACAATAATAATCATAATAATAATAATAATAATACGCAATTTCAAGGAACGATAATTGGACCACCTCCAGCTGGTTTAAATGATGAATATTTCTTATTAGGTAAATTTATAATTGAATCTAAATATGGTTTAGAATTATTATATGTTTTTAGGTTCACCACAATTAATTTATCATCATCATCAGCGTTTCCAAGATCCATCAAAAGAATTATTAGCTGAATCGCAACGTGTTAAATTACAGTTATGTAATTTAGAGAAACAATTGAATGATTTGAAATTGGCAACACAAGGTGTAACAACATTAAGTGAACGTGATCGTTTAACACAAGAATTACAATTGATTGAACAAGGAATCCAAGAAAAACAAAAAGAAGCATGCTTAGTTTGTTTAATTTCAATAATAGTTAATTAATATAATTATTTTTGTTTTTTTTTTAGAATAAAATTGTATATAATTGGCAACAAGCAATGGGTAATTTAAATAATAATAATCAACATTTCACAAATTATGAAACAATATCAGATGAAGCAATGTACGATGCTGGTATTGCTAATGATATGAGAGAATTAGAATTGCGTTTACAAGAAGAATTAGAAGAACAAGAGAAACGATGGAGTAGTGAAGATGACTCCAATAATCAATAAATCCAATTTTTTATGTCTCTTCTCAATATTTATATGACGGATAAATAATTGCTTAACCCAATGGGTTGTCGAAAAAACTTTATGATAAAGAAGAAAACTAAAAGAAAAAAAGAGAAAAATTAAAGAAATAGTTTCTTCAATTTTTCTCTTATTTTTTTTTTCGTTTTTTGTTATGAATGAAATTAAATTAATTCAAATCAAATTAATTATAGGATGAGATTGTGATGTTTTTTTGTTTGTTTGTTTGTTTTTCGTTTAATTTTTGGTGTGCAGTTGTTCCAGTTTTATTGGAAATTTATTGGGTAAAAAAAAATAATATGTAAATGTAATGGAATGGGCGGATTTTTTTGTCTTTATGATAGATAATGACGTGCTCCATGCTTTTTTTTTTTTTATAACTGAAATATGTTTAATCTTTAATAATCATACTGTGTGTGATCGGGTATATCAATGTTATGAGTTGATATGATAATAAGAAATTTTTTTTACTTTTAGTGTGCATTTGTTTGAAAATGCATCGTCTGACTAAAAAGTACTGTATATTTGAACAAAAACAAAAAATATATATATATTATATAACAAATATTAATTATAATAATATTGGAAATTTATTTATTAAGCTTGATAGGAATTTAATCATATTAAAAAAGAAATATTTTACTGTGTTATTATTACAATGAAAATTTATCGCTATATTATTATAAAAATTCATAATTGAAATTTCTAACTAAATCATAGCATTTATTTAATAAAATAATCTATAATCTTTGTAATATAAATAAAAATAATGTAAAAAGAAAAAAAACATCATATATGTTTGATAATACGTGTTTTATTGTTAGAGCTGTCTTTTTTTTTTTATATAAATTTTGTAATTGATATTTAGATAACTTGTTTTCAATGATAAAAAAAAAAAAATTGAAGAAAAACCAAAGCGAATAAAGGAGGAACAAACAGAACGTAGTTGGTGACTTCTAGATGGCTCATTTCTGTTTTATAAAAATTCTAATCAAGACAGCTCTGTAATTTATGTAATAAAAAAAATAATGATGCAATTAATTTAGGCTGTGTATTGTTTTGTAAATTTGAATTATTCATCGATAATTATTATTTTTGGTTAATTTTTTAATTTTTCGAGTCATCTGGTATTGTTTTTTTTTTATATATATATATATATATTGTATGATGATAATAATAGGTCATGTTGCACATGTGATTAATAAATTTAACTATTTATACTGATTATATTAATCACGTATGTATTATATATTTGGGTGGAAGTATAAAAATTGTACCAATATTTAATTAAATAAATTATTAGTTCCAATCAAGAATGTTTTGGTAAGGCGAGTACCCAGTATTTGTACGCCATAGAAGAGGAGCGGTCCTTGGACATATTTCTATTATAATAGAAGTAAAATAATATCCATATTTTAAAATGATTGGATATTGTAGCAATGAGTTGTGAAGAACTTTTTTTAAACTTAAAATCGAAATGAAAAGTCGTTGTGAGAGTAACTGAGATGCTACTTTCATCATGAAAATGATACTAAAGCTTACAACTTTGAATCAATAGAAAAACGGTACTGAATAATTTTGAGTGGAGAAAAAATGGCACCAATTAGTGAAATAGTCCTCTTTAAACATTGTATATTTTTTGTAAAGCTGAAAAATATGATTTTTCTATTAAGTATTGTCATCCAACTATACCTTCCAATTATCAAAGTTGTACAAGATAACGTTATATATTCTAGTTTTGGTCCTCATATTTTTCTGTTGCAGCAGTACTTATTGTTAGTCTGTATTAGAGATGGGTAGTTCCGGCTAAAATTCGGTTTGAACATGAAACGTTTCCGAAACTCAAAAGTTAAACGCATTCGCGGAATTATTCATTTTTTTTTTAACTTAAAGAATAAATTTAAAAAATAGTAAGCACAGATGGACCACTGAAATGATGTGGAAAGCAATGGAACCTGCTGGTAATTTAATGATACTTACAATTAGTGACAGTGCCGTAACGGGGATATAAAGCGCTCGTGGCAAGAGGCTAACTTGCGCCTCGACGTAACCCAATACTAACTAGTAAAATCGTTTCAGTGTAACGCCTCCTACAAAAGGCACTTACGTTATCACCTCGTACTCTCCAACAAGCGAGCGGCACACAATTCAGTTTTGTGTAAATACTGCAGTTCAACAATATTATGAGTAGTTCCTTGAGACCAGAGACGTTACAGCCAATACTTCAGCACTAGAACTTGAATTTTTCTTTCGATGAATATATCATTTTAGAATCCTCAAAACATGGAACAAGTTGAGGAGAAAATTTAAAATTTCTGTCAGATGCTAGGTCCATTCTTTAGGAACAACACAAACTTTTTAAGTTACTCTAAGTCTCTCCATCATCTTGTCCATTTATTTCTTGCTTCCTTTTTCTATCTCTCTCTCTCTCTCGCTTCCTTACCTCTCACCTTAATTGTCTCTGTCTCTTCTTATTTACCTCTAACCCCATACCTCCCACTCTATTTATGTCACCCCATGCATCTCTCCTGCTATTTTTCTCTCTGTCCACCTCCCGTCTATTTCTTTCTCAAACTCCCTCTTATTAATCTATCTATCTATCCTCTCTCACTATCCTTCTCTCGCTATACTTCCATCTTACTTTCTCCCTTTGCAATGGAAAGTCTTCCCTAATTTCGCATTTTCAATAGGAATATTTTATTGTTAGATCTTCTTCTTCTATCAATATTTCTACTTGCAGCTTCCTTTTTCCCCCAAGTCTAGAGTTATCAATAGATGGCGCTGCTAGTATCATTGTCGATTTGAAAAATTCAAATATTTTTATTATCAATAAAAATCAGAGCTTTCTCTAATAAAATTTCGAATTAAATCATAATAATTTCGATAGAAATCTTGGAATTTTCCAAAATGTTTTGCTCTATCCAAAGCTCTCATATTATTTATTATTTAGAATAAAAATGTTCAAAACTAGTTTATTGTAATCTTCAAATGTTCTATATTTTGTATAAAATGTTGTATGTAAAAACAGAACAGAATTGAGATGGTCAATATCGATAACCTCACCATCACACTCTAAACTCTAAACAACAACACGTAGAGAATGAGGATCTTTTATGATTTGTTCTATTTTGGAATTTGTCGGAAATAATTCGATAATAACTGTGGATTCTTGTTTGTTTGTAAATAATTGCAAGTTTCCCACTTTAATCCGATGACTTTCTAATTAGTCGCCTTTTTAAAAGCTAAAACACAGTTGAACATTATTATTGTTCAACAATGGGGCGAAGTAAGGCGAAAGATAATCTTGAATAATCCGCCTGAAATTATTTATATCAGGATTTGAAAAAAACAAAACACACATTGAATATACATCATACATTTATTACAATTTTTATTAGGTACACAAAGAATTTACAAAATATTCCAAAAATGATGGTTGATGAATCGTGTGTACGACTAAATCTCACTATATGGAAGGTGTTTTTTTTATTTTTTTTATTACAGAGAAATCGGGAAAACGAAATTTCATATTGTTTTAGATAAATATGGTGAATATTTCAAGAATGCGCAGTTTCCACTTTAATAACAACAACCCTAAATGAATTAATAATAATAATAATAATAATAATAATAATAATGTCTGGTATTTATTTATTTATTTATTTATTAAATAATTATCGATAATTTAGTTTGAATTTTAAATATTGCTAAAACACGTTACAGTTCTTGATATGTTGACAACACCAATTACTACAATCTATTGATTATTAGTTTGCTGAATAATTTTTTTTGTAAATTTTTGAAAAACATTTAGATTTTTTTAAATTTATTATTATTAATAATATTATGGCCTCTAGGAACTAATCATTATTATATGTAGCAGCTTATTGTTAATTGTTATGGAATATTTATATAATAGCAATATATATTATTTTTTTTCGTAATACTGTACAATCTCGAATTCAGTCAAATTGCATCCATCCATCCAAACGAACACTAAAAGCCATTTTAGGGTAGAAATTAAAATAAAGAACAACATCAATGTAGATATTATTTGGAATTATGGCTCGAAATTTTAGTTTCATCCATTCAAAAGACATACATACGCACGCACATATCTTAAATCAATAAAATAAATAAATAATTATTATAAACACTATTACAAGAGAAATTAATTTTCTAAAAATTAAAATTATTTACAAATCATTTTTGTATTATTTCCAATTATAAATGCATTTGGTACTCTTTTTTTCCTTATAAATATTATTGTAAGTAAATAAGAGCCTCAGAAAGCGCCAAAACTGAACAAAACAAATACTGAAGAAGAGAGAAAATTTATAATAAAATAAAATAAATCACAGGTGAAAATAATGTATTCGTGAGCTATAATTTGTTGGTTATATTCCAATATATATATATATATTTTTTTTCTGAAATGGTTGTTTTATTGTTTTAAAATCAATTTTGTTAATCTTCACTTGCATTTACGTGCTCGACGACGGAACCGACGCATTCTTTGGTCCCATTCATCTCGCCATTCGATAACTATAGAACGTTCTGTTACACCTAAATTGCCTGTAACAATACCACCTGGTGAATCGTCCTTTTCTCTACCCAAAAACAGGTAAGACCTACAAGAAAAATAACAGAAATAAAATCGAAGGTTTCATCATATATAGGAATATTTTAATATTAAGGTCCGGGCGTGAACGAGTCTGAATTTTAAAATCTGAATTTAGAAACACGTGAAATGCATGTAGTTAAGTTAGATGAGGGCGTACACTGTTCGGAAATTTCGTATTAATTTTTTTTTAAGATCGTTCAGAAATCTCGATTGAATGGCTCAAAATCATTTTGAATTCATAATATAGTAGACTTCCCCTCCCTTCACTCTCAATCCCTTACCCTCCTATTCCATTTAGTCCATCTCTTCATCCATCCGTTAATTCACCAATCTATCTCTTCACATCTACCCATCTACCACTATCTCACTCTAATTTATTTTGCTACATATCTGCGTTTCATCGACTATCCATCACATATTTCTCCTTCATCTTTTCTCTCTCCCTATTGTTCTCTCTCTAACCCCATTCAACTACATCTCTGTCTCTCCCCCATTTTCTTCCCTCTTCCTAAATATTCCCCTTTCCCCCAACTCTCTCTCTCTCTCTTCCCCAGTATTTTCGTTTCTCAGATCTTCTCCTTAAGTATTTCTCCTCTGTCTCACTGACACCATCTTCCTCTCCACATATTTTGCCTATCCCTCAACCAAGTCTCTCCTCGCCTCATCCAACACATTCTCTCCCTCTCTCTCTAATTATCTCTCTTTCTCACTAATCTCCTCGCTCTCACTACTTTTACATCTCCCACTCTTTTTTCATCTCTATCACTTTCTCTCCTCATATTTCTTCTCTCTTCCCTACTAATCAATCTCTTCCAAAATTCCTTAATCTATAGCACTCTGTTTCTCTCCTACCATATCTCCGTTCCATCGCATATTCATCACTCACTCGGCCTATACACCTCTGTCTCCCTATTTTCTCTCTCTCTCTCTTTGGAAATTTCCTTCTTTCTCTCTCTTCCCAAGTATTGTCGTCTCACATCTTCTCTCACTCAATACTTTCCTCCTTCCTCTGTCTCTCTCGCCCTCCCTCTTTTTATATCATCCAACACACTATCTGTTTTTCCCTATTCACCTTTCTCTAATTATTTCTCTTCCTCTCACTATTTTTCTCGCACTTACCATTTTTACATCTTCCACTCTTTCTCAATTTCTTTTACTTTCTCTCACTCTCAAAATCATATTCCACTACCTGCCCCAGTCTATCTCTTATCTCTATCTCTCGCTATCTCTCTTTTTCTACATCTTTCTCTCTCTTCCCGTACATTTACAATCAAACTGAGACACGTTTACTTCCGTTCTAAAAAATCACTATTTCTTGAATACAGACTTAATTCAATGTTGACCCCGCTATGAAATTACGGTTGGTAATTTGGGGAGAAAATCTTATTTATCTACTTCAATATGGTACTTTGAAGTGACTAATCAACCGTACTAATTGTAAGTGAGTTATTCCTAAGGGATATACTGAATGTTTGAATGTACTTACTTTCCAGTTTTGATTTTTGGACATTTGCAAGCCAAATCGGACATAGGTACCAACATTGGTACAGTACCTTTACGTATTCGAGAATCTCTCGATTTTTTATAAATAAATTCCACATGTATCATAAATCTTGCCCATCCTTTTGTATGTTCATCTTCGTTGTTATCCATACGGGATAGTACTCGCGCCATAATAGCTATAATAAATTAATAAATAACAGATAAATTAAATAAATAAATCGAAAATATGTCAACATTATACCTAATAACTACCAAAATATTAAAATTAGTTGTTGTTGTTGTTTCGGTGATTATAATTAATCGATAATAAAATAGTAGGTATTATTAATTGAAAAAAACTAAAATGGGGGAATTATAATCGAAATTTTAACGCTACATAATTTATTTTTCCATCGATGAGAATTCCATTCGTTAATATGTTAATACACTAAATAAAATAACTTTTTGTATCCGTAAAAGGCATCAACACAACATAATTCATTATTAATAAGTTTTAATGGATATGCATGGTGATAGTTATTACATATTTTGTTGTTGTTGTTTTTTTTTCGTCGATAATAGTCAGAAGATTCGTGACATAAATAGGAAATATATTCAACTTACTATTATTAATTTATTATAGTCGTTATGATGGTGGTGGGCCTGGGAGCGTTCGGCAACGCCTCCAAACCAAATAAAAATCCTAATTATATTCATAAAATTAGATGAGGAAAAAAAAAGACAACTTCAACAATTCGAGTCGAATAAATTAAAAGAAACAGTCAAATTGATAAGTGATAGATTTTTAATTACTTACAAGAAATATTGACAAACAGTGAAATTTCTTTGGAACTGAATGTTTTTGAAAACAGCTTTTATTCCAAAAAAAAAAAACAAAAAACAAAACTTCTGACTTGTGAATAGGTTGATATTGTAAACTTTAATCAATTGAAAATAAAAATAAATTTTAAAATGCAAATTTCTCTGATCATGAATGACTTTCAACGAAAACCAGGACCAGGCGCCTGGAGGTTAGAGAACCAGAAAGAAACAAAACAAAAAAAAAACGGATTAAAATCCATTATAACCGATCAAACTATTGAACTGTGTTAAATTTATAATGAGACAAGACTATCGAATTTTTTATCATTGGAAAATAGCACAATTTTCTTGGAAATTCCAACTGAAAAATCTACGGGAAAATGAGAAGAGTCTCTTCGTTTGTAATGCTTCCGCTGTTTTTTTCCCCCCAAAATTTGAGGGTATATTGTCGGAAATTGGTTATAAATTAATGATTCCATCGGGTAGCATACGAATTTCGCTTTGCAAAGCCTAGCCATTTTTTTAAGCGATCCACGAATCAATCCAATTATTCACTTCTTCATAAAACTAGTATCAGTTAGGTCGTGTGTCTTTGATAAAAAAAAATGTGATAGTTAATTGGGATCGATTTACGATAGCCTGTAATTGTTTCACTTCATGAAAGTCCGCCAACAAATGATTTTGGAAAATTCGATTCGATCGATGACATGGAAGCATGTAACCAGTCAAAATATTATGCAGAAATGCCTTCTGTATCCGCCTTGCAAGCAACTGTTCACAAATGCCGTTCAACATTTCTTACTACAAATTTTCAACGTCGAAAGAGCGTCAGTCATACTGACGTCGAAAATACGTTGTGAGTTTCGGCGGATTAGAAAGTGTACAACCGATGGAGGCAATAATCGATAGAGTAGCAACAAAATCTAAAGAGCTGCGATCTTCAGTTGCGCAGAAACAAATATTGGTCGATATTAAAAAATATCGATACTTTCAAAAATATCAATATCTGAGTAATGTTTTCAAGGCGGTCTGTACTAACTACGAACTACGAAGTAATCGATCGTTCACGATTCGAACGTTAAGCTCCGCCTATGCACAGGTCGTGGTTTGTTCGCGGCTCATGAGTTTTTGAAACTACTCTATAGTAGAGTAAGTATTGCACCTTTACCCGTCCAATTGAGGGTCCTTTCGACAGAGGCTTTCGCTTACTGTTAACAAACTGCGCTATCATTGGTAAAACTTAACAACAATAATTGAAAAGTGTCCGGTCATCAGAGGTTTTACTGTATTTGTAAATATCACCGTATTATTAAAATGGAAACACGACTGACTTGATAAAATTCAATGCACAAAGATGTGCAAGGAAATTAAAATAGATTTTTATTACTAAAGTGTTTAATTATTTAGATCAAGATTTCATTCGATATATATATAGAAGAAAAAATGGAAACTCAAATATTAGAAATACACAGAGACACACCATATATTAAGAAATCCATCATCAATGAATATTTATAGATTACGAAAAGAAAGTTTATAAAAATTCTAATTTAAATATATAGCAACGTTGGTGGTTATCATAATAATGTTGTTGTTGATGATGATGATGATGATGATGATGATAATCTTTGATGACAGCAATCAAAATTACGATTAGAAATTTGCCCCGTTTGTTGTTTCTCCTTCTTCTATTCAATTACAATTATGAATTTAATTTAGTGGATTAATAATGAACAAGATCATCATCTTATTCGAATTATTAAATATTAATGATAAAGTTATAATTATAAATCGAAGCTGTAATGGAATTATTGTTGATTTGAGTTAGAAAATTAAATGTTTTGTTAATAATAAAAATAAATTTCAATTGAATTGAATTTAAAATTTATTGTACACGTCCAATCAATCGATTGAGACAACAATTGGAAAACGTAAGCTTTTTTACTGTTGCTTCATAATTACATTATCAATTATCATGGAAACAACAACAACAACAACAACAAAAGGAAACTGGTAAAGTAGCTTTCCTATTTCAGATTTAGATAAAAATTAATGGACAAAACTCTAATAATAATAATTATTATTATTATAGAGAAAAGAATACTCACCATAATCTCGTTTACAATATTTATTCAAATTTAATCGTTTAGTGCTTGATTTGCATTTGCCACACTGAGCTGAAATAATAGACAAAAAAAAGATAAATAAATTAATTGAATTAATTAATTAACAATCAACAATATAATTTATGATTTAATTAAGTAAACTGAGAAATTTATTTTGGAATAACTAAAATAATAATCAAACAAGTTTGAAATAAATAAAAATGGTGTTAATTTATTATATTTATCTGTCTGACATTTAATTGCTTTTAAGAATGAAAAAAAAAAAGACCATTCTCTCTTCCATAACAATTCTGGCCAATAGGTCTATTAATATTAATTAAAACTAGTGATAAGGGTGTTTATTTTTGTCGATAGCAACAATTAAATTTGACGACATCAATCTTATATTTATTATTATTATTGAATGAATAAAGCCTTTTTTTTGTATGGTTGACCTTTTGGAATGGTAGAGGAAATTTCTCAAAAATTTTTATCGGAATTTTAACTACAAGAAAACGATTTCAAACGACAAACAAACAGGGATGTTCAAATATCTATTGAATACATAAATAAATATATACGATGCGGCCACTTTGAAATTATTGAGAAGTATTATCGCATTATGATATTTTATACGACTTTGAAGTGAGCCATGAAACATCATCTAGGTGGTTTCTGGAATCTTCCAGAAAGCTTATGTTCAGCCGTCACCCCTAGAAAAGTTGCTCGGCTTCGCAGGATGATAATAATAGATGACAATCGATGTACTTACGACCCCATAGAAACAACTCTTGATAGTGTACAAGATCCTCGGTAGAGAATGACGAGTCAGAAAGCATGTGTTGTATTACGGGTCACATTATCTGACTGAAGATGTGCAATAATCAGCTGGTAAACACTTTTAATCCTGAAAGAGGATAGTCACCGAATAATCTCTAAAATCTTAACTGGCAATGAAACCTATATTGCATTCTACGATGTACCAGCTCGCAAAGAAAGTAGAGTATAGATGTTTGAAAATGATGCAACTCCAACAATGTGCAGTAAAAAGAAGACATTTATGCATTTTCTTCAAAAGTACAGGACTCATTAAAGCCATCAAGCTTGATGAGCAAAGGATTGTTACGGCTACATTTTATACATAACGTGTACTTCTAAATCTTAATATTCGGGGTATAATGCTTCATACTGTTGAATGAACTATGCGCTTTTCAAGACAACGAAAATTGTAAGTGGTCGTCGTAGAGTCGATCCCAAAAGATGGAAGGCGTGTGGGAAGTTCGCCTACGAAAATACATTCATCCTGGAGGAGACTTCTTTAAATATCAAGTTTCATACCTCCGTATATCTCTTGTAGTTTCTTCGTATTTCAATAATTTCACTATGGCCCTTGTATAGAGGAAATTTTTCCATTCACAAAAAGAAAAAAGAAAATTGGAAAACAATCAGGAGTAAGATTTGAAATTAAATTTATAGATAATAAAATCGAACAGTCTTTGATTGGAACAGATCGTTATTCGGGAGACGACTATTGAGCATGCTAATAAATAATTTATGAACGGCTTGAGAACGAGGGAAGTACTTATTTAATTGGTTCGTCTATATCGTGAACTATGATTGGAGAGTGCGAAAAATTTCTATTTGCAAAATAAAAATAATAGAAATTCAATGAATTTAAATTGACAATTCCACTATTGGAAATAATCGATTTAATTTTGTCAATCAATATTTTTTATTCGTCAGTTAAATTTAACTATAAACTTAAGTTTATCGGTGAGTTTTAATTTATGTTATGACATTAAAAATTATGAATTTAATCCGATTTAGATTTTGAATATTATAACATTATGATTGAATGAAATCAAAATACTAGAATAAAAAATTAATTATCATATTATAATCTTTTTTTCCAATATAACATCATCTAATTAATTAGCGAATTAAAGAGGTCTAATTTATAAAATAAAATAAAAAACTGAAACGAGACGAAATATCCATCCATAACGCAGACAAATTTCAACATTTATATCAAATAATAATTATAATATAAAAATTAAGTATATCCATAAATCTTATTTAGAGAAGACATTTGGAGAAATATATAACGGTTAAAGTCTAGAAATAGCTAATAAAAGTGTTAAATTGATAGACTTTGAGAATAGTGTATATTTTTATTAGTTCCTCTAGTCATTACTGTATTATTGTTTAAGGCAATCGGTTTTTTTTTCAATTAACAGTCTATTCGAATTTTTCGAAAATAATTCGCAACACACCGGGTGGTCCAACTTTGTAGCGTTAATTTTTCAAAAAATTGAAATCCGTTTTTTTTCTCCAGAACATTCGATCGTGCTTAGAGAAAAAAACCATCTCTATAGAAGTTTTATTTCAGTGGGGAGCAATATAGAGATAAGTAATGAGTGCAGATTTGAAGTTGGCGACAGTAGAAGTCGAGTCATTCACAGCAAACATCAAGAATTTCATCCTAATTACTTAGAACAGAAGTGATTTTTTTTAAATCGGTCATGGTTTGGGGGGAGCATGTTATCTAGAGTTGTAGGAAAATTTTATTTCGTCTAGGGGATTGTCAATAATAGCAAATATTCGGAGATTTTAGAAGACTTACTTGTTACCGGTGATAGAAAAATACCTAACTGAAGGGCAAGATTTTGTCTTTCAGCGCTCACTAGAACAGAATTTTCCACACCAAACGTTTGCAGACTTCGTCGTGTCCATAGTGACAATTTTTCGTAGCCCGATAGGGCATATTAAATTCAGTTGCCAAACTGTACCAACTGTGCTATTCATTTGTCTCATACTACGATAATTTAAGGACGATTCTTGTTGTAAAAGACAAAGGCTACTCTCAATCGGATCGGTATAACCTTCATTTTGCGGCCTAAACCCGAGTGCGCCCGTGGCGAGTGCCTGTTTCGCCACGCCCTTGTTACGACACTGATAAGATAATGCACTCATGATGAGAATACTTTTGGGAAATATTTGTCTTTAGTAGATTAAATGGACCACCCATAAGGAGATATTTATGTGATTATGTGTCAAAATTGGAATTTTGTCATTAACGACTGTTGTAATTTAAATAATGCGCTTGTGCAAATTCCGATACGCATGCGCTCATTCTACCAAACCATCTTCTTGGACTTTTAGGTTAAATCGATGCAATTTATAAATTTATTATTGTTTTTACAGCTTTATTTACTTGGCTATGAAACAATATTTTAACGGCCAATAAAAATTTCGCAAAAACTTTAACTGAAACAAAAACAATTCAATTTGCAATAACTATAAATGTCTACTCGAATATTTGGAAATTTATAGCGACAATCGTATTTCCAAAAAAAATTACTACGAGTATTGTAGAAATTCTTCAATCTTGTCGTAAATATTTTCAGGACTTTATAAAGGATTTTCCATACGATTAAACTTTATTTTTATGTCAATTTATTTTTTTATATAATACAGCTAGATATACCATATATATTTTATATAATGGGGGAAAAGTTGGGATTATTCTGGAATATGTGCAGTTGAAGAGAAATATTTGAGATATCTTCCAATTTATTTTTATTCAGTTGAAAAATTGAATTTCCAAAATAATCCTATATAGATCTGATTTTTTGATAAAATACAAAAAAATTATATTCTATTAATTTTAAACTAGTTCAGTTTAAAATAATTCATTAAGATATAGTCCTACGCAATATTCGATTAATTTAAGAACAAATTTCGTCAATTATCGTTTGGATTATTTTAAATAAATTGTCGATAACCGAAACAAAACGGCCTTGTATCAGATGTTCTTAATCAAAAACTTTGGAAAAAAAAACCTATATATATATATTTGATTCATTAACTTTCTAGTCACGATTTATTGTCGAAAATTTAACGGATTAATTAAAGGAAAATCGATTCCATTTTATTTTTCCGAACCTCCGTTCAATTTCAAAGTAACATTTTCAGGTCAATGTTTTCTTTGTTGATGGAATAATAATTATAAAGTTTGGAATTGTTTTTGTGTGTCCTTACGATCGGATTTCAATTCCTAATTCAACTTAGAGAACAATTTCCGCATTTCAATAATATTTTATTAAAACCTGCCACATGGATGGGTGCATTATATATGAGCAATTAGTTTCGATAGAAAAATTTAAAATTAAAAGAAAATGCCTGGATGGTTGGAAAACCTTTTTTTCTCCGTCGTCTTCTTCTTTATCGACAAAAACTTTTATATTGAATCAATTTTGATTTGTTCCAATTTCAATTTCAATCTAATAATTTCTGCGATTCTTATTGGAATAAGAATACGATTGGGAAATGGGGAATAATTCAAATATGAAGTTTGGAATAGGGTGATTTTCCGTAATTATCCACTTACTTACCCCCGGTTGGTGGTGTATCTGGATCTTCACTGTGATAACCATCGTCGTCCTCTTCGGTAGCCATCATTTGTACGACAGGTATCTCTGGAAATGGCATGAATACCGACAAAAATTAATTACAATCAACTTAATTTAGTATAGGAAATGTGAATTCAATCAATAATTTTTATAATACCAATCGAAAAAGATTCTTTAGTTTAATATCCAAAAGTGACTTTTATCTCTCTCTATCTGCGTCTATTTGTCTCTACATT
>JAZBGX010000695.1:9222-26410 GCA_037414775.1 Zonitis immaculata | reverse complement strand
TTAAATTTTAAATAATATAAGCTTAAATTCAATAATACTCGAGCTTCGATTTTTAAGTCTACTCAGGTTCCGTTCAATTGTTTACATCTACTTATTGTGAAAGAAGAAAAAGTGCCATACATTTTCTCAAAACTTCTTGATTAAGTCGGAAAATAGTGGGATTTTCTTTATGACTAACACACATTGTGATAAATACGTCTCGTATAATCCAAAATATAATTAGAGTTTCTCACTATCGTTAAATAGTATCTTTGGATTTTAATTAACTCAAAGTTTATTCCAATGAAGATAATAAGATTTTTTTTCTCAAATATAATAATTCTATTATCGTACATACTTCTTATTAGTTAAATTTGAATTCATTCATACAATTCAAATATACCTTATATAATTAAGTTGTTTGGTAAGTCTTGTAGGCCTAGAGCAATCTCTAAATTGTCTTGTACACTCCATTGTTGACTTTCTTGTATCGTTTTGTTCAATCTCTTCCATCATACATACATATATATATTTATGCAAAACTTTCCAAACTCTATTATTATATAACCATTATAACATCCAATAACCGTTCAATCTATTTCAGTTTTCGATTTAACTATTGTTCTCTTGGTCTATTTATCTACTTCTTATTGTTGGATATTCTTTGGTGATTTTAAGTGTTTCAGTTAGCTACAAATCGTTATTTGCTCTGCTTGAGATTTCACTTCAATTTTATGATTTTTGTAATTCAATACTTTCATTCTAAATATTCGTTGCGCATCTTTTTTGTCTTATTATTGTTATTTTTTGTATACGTTGCTTCACTTTATCGAGAGCAATCGTTAATTTTTTATTGCCTCCCATATCGTTCTATTATTCACATTTCTATCACTTTTGCTATCTAATCCCAAGTCTATTTTATATTCTCATAATCCATCTATTATTTTGTGGCTCATACTTAAGAGGGTAGATCCGAAAGTTTATGATAAATACAAAATTTATTGAATAAAATATAATCTATAGTTTGTCTAAAAAAATCAATACATTTCGTTTTGAGAGAAAAAAAAAATCATTATCTTGACTCTCCTGAAATGCTTCTACAACGGTCATCATCTCGCTATATATCGTCTCCAAATTTCTTGTCTTCAAGTTGCTCCTTGAGAAAAGGATTAGTATTCAAATTATTTGAAACCACCAAGTGTTTATTACTGGTACGGTCCACCATAACTACTCGCTTGGAATCTGATTAAACGCACACCATAAACTTTTGAACGGAGCTTGCGACTTTGAATTTCTTCAGTATCGGTTAGGACGCTCGTTTCTAAATCAGACTACTAGAAATATTCTAGTATCATTACTTTTGGGTCGGTCCTCGTATATCGAAGACTTTCAAATGCTGGCTTAAGAGCCAGCATAAAGTGTCCATACAGTCACATTCGACTTTGACTGGTAATTCATTTTTTTTTTCTAAACTCCCTATGTGAATGCAGTCAATTGTCATTGTTCTATTTTCTTTTTCAAATTCATTTCATTCACATCTCATAAATGTTCGCTCAATCTTAATGTATCGCATATATCTATTCTTATATCTCTCATCAACACTAAAAGTTTGTCTAATTTGTCTCCTTGACGTCTTTGCTTTAATGGAGTTCTCAACGTTTCTTTTTCACATTTCTCAATCTTCTTCTACGTCTTTCGATTCGCCTCTTTTGTTAGTTATTCGCAAGAGTAGAGTAGTCAATTTCCATATTATTATTATTATTATTATCGTGTCTTCTATTATTCCAACTAATTAACAGCATTTTAAAGATTAAGTCGAATATTAAATTTCCTGTAAATTTCCGATTTCTGTCTCATATCGATTTCGAAATCGACAGTAGGATATTTCTTGAAATTTTCCATTTTGAACTGATCTTAGATTTTGTCTACCAATTCGAATGGCAAAGTCCTTATTCAAGATTCGAACGAAATATTGAAATTTGTATGATTATTTAGTGAAATTGTTTATTTCTAGAGACGATATCAAGAGAACACTAAATACGATGTCTGGTACATTTAATTATTACGACCATCAACCGTCAACGTCTCTGGGTCAACCAACAACAACAGCAGCAACACCACAACATGTACGCCGTACAATTGCTACATCCAATTATACAACAACTTATAATACGGAATTATCTCGTTTAACAGAAGATGAAACTGATAAGAAATATCCTGATCTGATTGAGAATTCGTCATCGCGCCGTGCTAATAGTGAAGGTGGCAGTTATGCTGATATAACCGAATTATTTTGTACATTACCACGGAAACGTGCTCTAATACAAAGTTCCCGTTATCGTAGTACAGATAGTCAATCACCATTATTACCAGAAAGTCGATATTGTAGTAGTGGTGGTGAAAGTAGCTATAGTAGTCAAGAATCGAGTTTACGTCGTTTATCTGATTGCCAAAAATATCCACCAACGGCGAATTTTATTAATAGTTTGAATTCGAATCGAAATAACAGGGTAAATAAAATATCGACAAGCTATTTGAATTTAACAAGAGACGATGAACCGAAATGTTCGAAAACAAAACAAAATTCAACACCATTATTAGATGTATCGAATTTAGAAAATCGAATCGTTTCCAATAAAGAAACATTCAATTTATCACCGACAACATTTATAGAAAGTACGAATGCCAATAGTTATGATTATCATGCAGCACAATTGGAACGTTTCCTAGAAGAATACCGTAGTTTACAAAAACAATTAACGAAAATGAAAGAGACCTGCGATAATCGACTATCAACTATAACACCACCATCATCATCATCATCGCCAATATCAAATGACGACAATTTACGTATAACTAATACAATTTTATCGCCAAATTCATTAGAGGATTCAATCGATTTCCGTAATTTCGAAAATGAATTGACCAAATATTTATTAACTAAAGGATCATTGACATCGAAAAATATCACAAATAATAATAATTGAAGTTGTTGTTTAATTGATCGTCGATAATAAAATCGATTTGAAAATAACAAAGGAAATATTATTATTATGGAATGCTCATTCGGAGGTGGGGAATGAAAGAGAAAAATCTCCGACTGTGCCAATATAGTTAATTGGAATTTTTTTTTTTTTGAATTTCAAATGAGCCTCATGCTTCCAATAGAGAGAGAGAGAGAGTGCTCATTTTTTATTATTAAAATTCTCAATTAATATATTATTTTAGGGAGAATTGATAACAATTCGTCAATGTATAAAAAAAAAAAAACAATAATTGTACATATTATGTAATAATTGTTGGCCACAATTTGTTTGTTGAATGTTTATAGTCTTTAGTGTCAATTTGTGATATTATCTTGTAGTAATCTAGTTGATGGTATGTTTTTTTTTTCTTCCATATCATACAGTTTACGTTCATATTTATCAATTCACCATCATCGTACATATCCCTTTATAAGTTTGTAAATTATCCAAAAATTAAAAACATTCAATTATTTAACGAACGATAATTGTTTCAATTCGAATCCATGAGTAATACAATTTTTACAGAATATCTAAACGAAACAACGGGGATTTTGTGTATATATAGGTATACATACTATATAGGATGTTAAGTAATACCAACATTGAACCGTATGGGTTACGACAGCATTGTGACAGGATACAATCTTTTAATGCATCCCCAAGGACTCGTCTTCTATCCATAATGTTCATATAATGTGGATATTTTGAGCCACCTAAAATTGTTATTATCTAGATTTTTTTCTGTGATAAAAATTCTAATTATTATATTGATCATAATTTTGATTTTATAAGGTTGGCTAATAAATAATAAGGGTAGCTAATGACGCAAACTCCGAAGCGATGGTACCAACAATTTAGCAAATTTCCTTAGATAAATCAACCAAGATATTGATAGACGGAAAGAATTAATTGAAGAGCATACTCGAAGCCTTACACTTGATTTGGATGCTCTCATGCACAGTTGAAAATCATCTACCTACTTTGAGAGAGGCTTAGTTGATTACAGTAAAGTATCTGCTGTGATTGTGCTATCAGTAAGCAGAAATTCGCAGTATATTATTTCATATACATCCCATTGGAGCGAGAGTATGACCTTACTCTACTCGGTTGTTGATTGGTGAGGTATACAAGCGCCATATTTGGCTTGGAAATTGGGAAATAATACCTCGGCCTCCATATTAACCTGATTTCAATCTATTCCGATCACTAAGTAATTATTAACAGCAAAAAAGCTTTGACAATGAGCCACAGTTGTTCTCCATCGCCAAAACAGCAAAGTTTTACTCGGATGGTTGATTCTCTACCGAATCAATAGCGAATTGTTCCAAATAACGATATTTATCTTGATTAATTAAAAATAATTGAATGAACAAATGATTAGCAATGTGTGTCG
This sequence comes from Zonitis immaculata, assembly GCA_037414775.1. NCBI lineage: Eukaryota > Metazoa > Arthropoda > Insecta > Coleoptera > Meloidae > Zonitis > Zonitis immaculata. Next base: position 22,012 of record JAZBGX010000695.1, on the reverse strand, counting down.
CTCCTTATTTATTACCAAATCCAATACGATGAATTTAGATTTTTTTTGTTAAATCGTGACTTCAAAAATGAACATTCCATTCTGCTTATTATTGTTATTAATTTTATATTGAGTTAATAATTATGGATGAATCTTTTCGATAACAAAATGTAATTTGATATTGATTGTTTAGGGCGATATTAATAATGATTTATTGAATATCAGGGTGAATCTTGATGGTGCAATTTGATATTAAGGTCCAACTAAAGCAATTCACGTCTATAATATCGATTTACTCTAAATCATGATCAGAACATGTTTATTATCATGTTGTTGTTGTTATTATTCTTATTGTTTGTCTAATATTTTATTATCATTATTATTATTATTATGATAAATCTTAAAGTGGAATGTCCATTTTGAGTTGAATAATGTCATGCTATCAGTGAATCTTGGAAGTTCTCTCAACATTGATAAATCTATAGTGTTTATCCTAACGTCACCCAAAGGACCGAAATAATAAATTTCTAAGCTGTGCTAAAATGAGCGTTTCCTATCCAAGTTTCGTTCTGTTCGAAATATAGTCGAACAATATTCTTATATAGAAGGGCCTCAATAAAAATTTAATGGATCAATTTCACTGTTTATGTAAATCTCTGTATATACTTATATATAACAAATAATAATAATAATAATAATAATAATAATGTTTGGTATGGTGTCCGATCAAATAAACCTGCAAGTGCAAAATGGCCCATAAAATAGTCGACCGCAAAAATATCAAAAGATTATATTATGTATATATGGATGGCAATAAAAGTCGCGTTGTGGATGTTTTAACGTAAAGTCGCGCGACCGACAGACAGTTCAAGTGAAATTTTATGTTTAGAATGTTCTTTTGTTATCTATTTTACAATAATTTTTGTCACTACGTATTTCTTATCACGTCTCTAACAGGTTCGCATCGTTTACTATAATGGCATTGGGAACATTTTTACGCCAGTACTGATAATGGCCCAACGTTATTTGCAGGATATGTTTTTCGAACCGAAACGATCTTAACAACAAACAAAATAGAAAATAAAAAAAAACTATATAACTATTAAATCGAGAAAGATGTTTTCCAACGAAATTGCTATTATTATTATTATTATTTTGATTATTATTATATGGTATCGGTTATACAGAAGATCGTTATACGATCTTATATTCAAATTTGTACAAATTTTTGTTTTGTTTTTAAAGAAGCGCCTTATCGTTTAGAATTATAGTTGGTAACGGGTGTTCGAATGTCAGTTGATATAAAATATAAATTTCTTGTTAAAATAAGCAAAGAAACTTTCTATACAACACTCGAATTTGACCAATTTCAGAATTGGCGAGAAGAGTTGTGTTCCATCTGTGACCAGTCAAGCAACAGTTGTATATATATTTTCGTTACGGAACTCTACATTAAATTATATCCAATTTCGACTGTTGATTCTCTAAATATTTCATACTATTACCATTAATACAAATAATTTATCGATTTTAAAATATAGCGCAATGAAACTCGTTACAATAACTACACTATTAAGATCATCGATTGTTTGCGGCCTAATATAATTGGAAAATAAAATATTTTTATTATAGTAGGTAGTCTGACATCTTCACTGAATGCCCCAATAAGGTAATTTATTCAAAAACTATAAAAACTATCGCTATGATTGATTATAATGGTAGCTAGCCCGGCGCATCCACCAAATTTCGGTCGCAAAATATTTTGCGTTTTCCTATTTTTAATTGTACAATTCATGTACGGTCCATGAAGTAATTTAACTACTAGTTCCATGATTAGGAGATGTCTAATGCAATTTCAGTCAATCTTACAACGATCAAAGGTTAGCTTTTTCAATTCATAATTAATGTTGATGAGTCAATTAGGTAAAAAAAAGTGATCTAACTCAATGACGACAATAGATTTTAAAGTTAAAATTTGTGCTCCATGGCCGATAACAGTGTTCCTTTACAATTTTCGGGGCCGGAAATCGATCACCACGATTCATCCAACCACAGATCTGGAACCATCAGACTTTTTTTTTTTATTCTCTGAAATCGTTAGGGAGACAAATCGTTTTGAGACGATTCAAATGAATGTAATCAGGGTTCTAGAAATTATTGCTGTAGAAGAGTTCTCCAGGTTGTGAATTTATCATGACGATGATTGGTTCATTTTGAGTTTGCCAAAGGGAGCGATTGCATAGGACTTACAATGATTATGAATTTAAATAATTGACTATAAATATAAATGTATATGTGACTATCAATTCTGAATGCGTTGTTATATTTCGGTTGGGCCCAACACACAATTTATAATTGTAATTTAATTTATGTAATATATACGGTGTCCTGAAAATATCTATATACTACATATATATAAAAGTCAATCAAATACGGAATAATATTGTACGAGTTCTAATAAAGTTGCTACATTCAATTTATATATGAAAAGTCGAAAATATTATAACTTATAGATCCCCTGTTAAGTCGTTGAAAAATTTCAATTTACTTTTCTGCCACGATTCATAACTTATTCCTTCTATATTCCACACGATTGCAGAATATACTCGAGCCCATGACAACTTAGGCTACCTACTTTGATATTATTGTAACAATTTCAAATTATAACGCCAATACAATTTTATTGGGATTTTTGTTATAGCCATTAATGAACATGTCATATACATATATTTAATTACATACTCTCATTTTGAATTCTCTCGCTTAAAAATTTGGAGGGTTGTTTTTTTATTACTATTATTATTATTATTATTATAGCAATTTTCTATATGAATAGCATACAAACAATTTGTTCTTTCTTTTAGAAAAAATCTAATTATAAAATATTAATAGCAATTTCGGCAAAATGGAAAAATTCAAATTAAATAAATTACTTGATTCAATATGGAATCATTAATTTGATTTTTAATGGAAATTCGACACAAGAAAATTTCTATCAAATTGGTCTCCCAATCACTTTATTAATCGTTCTAGATATGCGAACAAAGAACTAGAACCATAACGATAGTATAGTTTTAGACGAATTTTATCCGCCACTACTAAAAGTCTTATATACTGCGTCTGCTCAAACGTCCAAAAGCGTTCGCGATTTGATCTGTGACAACAACTATTATTTATCCGCCATTTTACCGAACTTTTGGGAATTTGGAGAGCCCAAATGATACAATACGCTGCCCCTGTTCGAGTAGCATATTTGTGGATATTATAGCATCAGATTTAACACGGCTCTTGTATAAATTCTTAGTCTACTCACTTTTACCGATATTTTGGCAGTTATATTGAGCGGTATCTGGATTGATATAGTTTCTATCCGGAAAGAATGTCGTAGAAAAAGACAAATACAAATTCTATGCATCAACCGTGTCGAGACATATGCAATAATTTTTCTAATAGCTGCGTTTAGACCAACATTTGGAAAAAATATATATGCGGTAGATCGATTGGCTGGCTTTTTCGCATTTAGCTCTTGGACTATCTAGAGTCAGAAGATTTATGATTGGAAATTTTGTAGATTTCACCTGAAACCTAAAAATGCTAATAATAACCGACTATTCAATAATTTCCCAATCATACTACCTGTGATTATGGTAGATTTTATCTAAATTATCATTAAGATAACATCTATATGTATATATATATTTAGCGACTGAATACTTAAAACAAAGCTATTAAGGAAATGAAAACTGCTACTTATTAATATAATTAGTGGTGGATTTAATGAGTTTTCGGAAGTTTAAATTTGATTATAAATAAAATTGTTCACTTTTCAGACTTCTATAAGGCAATTAATCACAATTTATATAAATTTATATATTTATATAAATTATAAATCGGAATATTGCTTTTTTATCAATTTTTTTTTTTTTTCAACTTTTGATTTTGCGAATTTCTTATTTATATTTTCCGATTAAAAGAAAAATTCAATCAAAAAGTTTAATCGAAATTTCGTATATTATACAACATATTTTTTTTTGCTAGGTATTACATTTTACATCTACTATTTCACTTTAAGCGAGATGGAAATCATCGAATATAGGGCTCAAAGACGTGTATGGAAGTTAAGCACTGACCCATACTCTATATTATTCACATTTATAATGATATCTCACTTTAGGTCGTCCCGGACCTCGCCACACACACACACACGCACACACACACAAACTTATGAAATTTTTACTATCTCTATCTCGCTTGGCAAAAATCATGGTAATTTTTTAATATTCTATAAAACTAATATGCGACTATACTGCTAAAAAAATCTTGAACCGGATATTGGAACGATGAATGATTGGCATACATCAGCATGCATTTGTGAGGCTTGCTTGTAAACTGTCGTGAGATTATCAAATTTTCAATTTCATAAATTAGATACGAGTCGTGAGCGATTAACCGAATATTTTCCTAAAATCGAACCGACATGAAACAATTGACAGACAGACATTATATTTGTTTTTTAACTAAAAAAATATCGTTTTTCCAATTCAAAAATCAAACTTGATTCAATATGCACATTTTTAAATAATCAATGAATTTTCCGTTTTCTTATTTAAGCATGGAATTTTCTACTTATAGAATGTTGGTTGTGCGAGTAGCTCCAACAATGGCTCATTACCATTTATATTGTTAAATTTTTATAAGTTGAATGGTATGATAAAGAAAAGAGAGAAATCTCGGTCGTCTTCTAATATTCGAAAAGAATATTCTCTCAGTATGATACATGTCCCATTTCATTTTCAAGAAATAGGGTAGTCTTATTCGATTTATAACAAATAAAAAGTAATATTCATTCGTCTGGTCTTGGATATACAATTATTCATTCCACAATTGAAATTTGCATGTTCATTCCCACTTTTGGCATTAGAAATATTTCTATCTTCATACCTATACACTTGTATTTATTAAATTTGTATTGTATACTGAATATTGTGGTTCGTTATATAAAATTTGATAGAAACCTTATAATATAGTTTGATATATGAAATTTCAGCTCAACGCTCGAGTATTTCATTAAATTCAATCAAAATTAAGTTAAAAGCAATCTAATTATAGTTAATACTATTATTTTAAATTAACTTAAATAGAAAAAATATAGGAAAATCTGTCGATTATAATCGGAATTTATTGGAATGTAAAAAACATGATTAGAAGTGAAAGTTCTTGAAAATCGAAGTGGAAAATTCGTTTATATACGAGAATCAGTATTTTTCTTTTTTTATTTGAATGATATAGAATAAGAACGAGCACACGAATAAAAAGAAATGAAAATGTATATATGTATAGATAGATAGATAGATAGATAGATAGATGGAGAGAGAGAGAGAGAGAGAGAGGGTGGTGGTGTACCTCCCTGGCAATCAATACGCAAGACATGGGCTATTTGTCACGACTGTTTGATAAAACTCTCACCGAAAAGATTGCACTAGTAGATCGTCTTATATAAAAATCACTTATTTATGTCGACCTAGATCAATGATGAAGGCAAGAAGAAAAGAAAAAAAAACGAACTACGAGGTGTGGCTATTAAATAACACTGACGTTGTGGAACCTTTAATAAACACCTCTCGTCCATCCCTAAAACACTGTGACTTTTTCTCGTTCACAGCTTCAATGGACTCTTGTTGTTTTTAATGTAAATTTCACTTTAGAGAACAGATAGAAGTCGCACGGCTCAAGCTCCGGCGACTAAGATGGATGGTCTATTATTATAGGATGTTGTACTGATTCTCTTACGGACTTTAGCAATAGTTTGGCCTTCAGGAGCCTATTGCAGGTACACGTGAGTATCAAAAAAATAATAATAGTAATATCGATCATTTTTTTTAGCTCTCAGTAAAGATGGGCTCTTAGCAACAAAAGTGAGAAGCACTGCCTTACAACGTGAAGATTTTACGATACACAACTGTCGATTGCTGGCGTTTGACGCATGCGTACTTTTTCTGTAGCAGCACCATTATTGTTTAATAGCCACACCTTGTATAATAGAAAATTCAACTTAAACTCAATAAATTCTTGAGTATTCGATATTTCGTCGTTTTTGTTTTTTTTTCTCTTTAATTTCTTATGTTTGGCGCCGTTCTATTCGCAAATAAAATAAAATAAAGAATGATATCTACTTTGGTCGTGATTTTCAATCGAATTTCACATTAATTTCGAAATAATAATAATAATATAAATAGTTGAAATTCTAAAAATTATATTACTTTAGTTGTTTTGAGATGGAATCGATTCGATTTTATTTTACAATTCGCCACATTTCTATATTAATTCTAAATGGGCGTTCGGAGTCGATTTTGTTTCTAATCGGCTATCATTTTCACCAGCCACTTTTCACTAACACCTGTTACATTACAACACCCTAAAATGCAATCATTATTGAGAAACTATTTAAATAATTTATTACCATCTCCTTCTACTACCGCTACTATTTATTATTCCATCATTCGACAGCCGGTCCATCTGGCTGGTACTTTTAAATATAGAAGAGACTTCATTCAACTTTCTGGCAACTATAATTGATAACATTTCGATATTATTGGAGTATCACATTCGGGAGGGCATTGGTGGAGCTAACTGTTTGAGTCTACTGCACCGGACTTTACTGTATTAGCTGTCCCAATAAGCCGTCAATGCTCTCTCAAATATGAATCGTCAGTAGCTGTACTATTCTGCAAGTCTCTAAGATGGTAGTATCGATGTAGCTCTAATCGACTCACACACGATCGTAATCAATCAAAAATCAATATAAAACTAAACGGTTCCATTTCATTTGTTGCTCTTTCACGTATATTGTTTTCTATAATATAGAAATAGAAATCTAGAGAGCATAGGAAGGAATAAGAGAAAAAAATGTTATTTTTAACACTATAACCATCAATTAATCATTTATGACAATGTGTCAAAATATTTCTCGATCATTTCATATATCTATATATATATTGATACATTGCCGATTGCTGTCAAGTTCATTTGCTTTCTATTATTCATTATCTATTTTCTGTTTTGTTAGAGGAAATTTTTCTAATAACTGTTGCATCAATTTATTTATTTATTTATTTAGTTGGCAAATAACAAGTCGAATTTTCCAATATATTTCCACATTTTCATCGTTCGATATTATTATTATTATTGTCATAATATTTCACTTGGAGAAAAGAATATCGTCCATACAAATAGTATAAATGCCTGTCGGGCTGATCAATATTGAATTCGAAATCTTGACGAAACTAATCGAAAATTGTTATGTCGCTCTAACAAATAATCATGATTGACGTATATTTCTTAACATGGAATAAATCGAATAGAAAAAAAAACAAAATACTACCTATATAAGTCCTGAAATTCTCGTGTCTATTTGCAGGCGTATACGCATTGATATGCACAATTTAGGGACAAGAATCTATTTTGAGTTGGTGAAAGTAGGTTTCCTTGAAAATGTCTCCATATCGATTTGGAGCAGATCATCAGTTTCAGTATAGATTGTTGAATTTGGAAGTTCGGCAATATGAATTTTTCGGTAGAATAACTACAAATAAACTATTGGTGACAAGTTATTTCCATATAAAATAGATCATCGATTTGGATGGACACACAAAAATGAATAGAGAATCGTCATCATTTTTCTTATTACGTTTAATTTGAAATTGTAAAAATTTTATAACTGTATATCGTTTTATTCCCAAGATTGTCGTATAGCTTGCAGGTCTCACTACAAATATGTTTATTTAATAAACACTAACAAGTCGAGCGATAGAATATTAATAACAATATAAATAATAATAATAATAATAATTATAAAGTAAATATAGCAATTTATTGTTGTGAAACTACAGCAGCATAAGCTTTAGCATGTGCCAATCGAGCCGCCATCACTTCCGGTGTTTCTAAAGGATATTGAAATTGATGGTGATTATCGACAATCGGTTGTTGTATATAAGGAACATTCATTTTGGGCTCCTCTTTCAATATTGGTAAATTAGCTTTAGCTTGCATATAAGCTAATAGATGAGCTTTACGTGCTGCTGCCACTTCAGGCACTTCACCAAATTCACTAAGCGATATTTCTTCAGCCAATTTCGTCGTTTCCATCGGTATTGTTTTAACATTAACAATTGTTTGTGGTGTTGGAATTATATTATTAACATGATGATAATGTGGAATTAATGTTGGTTGTATTACAGAACGGCCTACATCGACTTGTTGTTGTTGTTGTTGTTGTTCATAATGATGTAATTCTTCTGGTGGTAATTGTGGTAGATTTTCTAAAACTTTAGCATAGAATGCTTCTAAATGATGTTTAGCGGCTACTACTTCGGGTGTATCGTGAACAGGTTGGCCGAGAACATGATCGGCGAATGGACCGGGCCATGGCTCGTCAATAGCATAAGTTGTTGCAATAATCGTCGATACAATCAACTGGAATTTAAATAAATTCAATTGTTTATTTATTTTTTTGTTCGATCATACTTACCGTAAAGTACATCTTGATGTTGTGTGACAATAACAAGTCGGGTTTTTTTCAATTTATACTTTTTTTTTTTTTTCGAAAGTAGTTCTACCGAAAATTAGTGACCTTTGTTATAATTATGATTAGAAACATTCACTCCCAAAAATCCGAATTTCTAATAATTTAAATATCGGAAAATTTCCGAAAATTCCAAACAAACTTTTAAACAATTAAATAAACAAATGCGATATGATTTATTTTATTAATTATTTTAGTTGATTTTATAATAAATAAAACAAACCACAACCCTTTCCAACTATGTGATTAATTTTATCGACTTCCATTCAACAAACTGCATCAAACAAAATTCCCGATATTGTTCGGATATCAGTTTCACTTGGAATCAATTTTGGAATCAGTCACCACATGACTGATTGTTCTCAGTTTGGAATCGGTTTTTATCATCTATCGAATAATATGATTTCAATAAATAAATTTTTTTAAAAAAAAATAAACGATTTTTGATTCATGCCAATATTTTTGGTTGTTCCAGTGAAAGTCAAGTACGATTTTAGTTATTAATTATAGGAAATTTTCGGTCGACCATTATTTTGTAATCAACATAGTTTTTATTATTATTATATACCATCGAATCGATTTATAGCAGGATTTGAAATAAATTATCGTATTGCTTATATAAAACAATATTAGAATAATTGATTGGGAAATTAATTAATCATATATTAATGTGGAAATTTCGAAAATTTCACACGAAATTAATTTTCAAATCATTTGCTACAATATACATATTATAATATACAGGATGAGTTGTAAGTCATGGATTTAAATTAGATTTTGTGTAGGGGATGGAATTCTGCGACGAAAAGTCCTGAGACAATCTTGCACCTGACCCACCGTCAATCAGTTAATAATTGAATAAATAAACCAAAGAGAGAGTACGTGGACGAATTAGAAATCAGTTGTGATTAGCTTAGGCGTTAGTAAAGTAACGTCCCACCACCGACGAATGAGTCACTTTGCAAAACGTCGAATCAACTGGAGTTTCTCAGCCTTCGCCTAACTAATCCCAACCGATTCTTATTTTGTATTTTTTTTTAATCGACTTTTTTATTCAATTAATAGCTAATCAATGGTAGATCAAGTGTAATAATGTCTTAGTAATACCGTACCCTACCCACTCTTTAATCTAAGTCCATGACTTACAATTCATCCTGTATAAATATAGATAGATACAATAGTAGAGGAAATCTCGAATTTATAGTTAATGATTATTGTTAGTTGGGACTAGAATTGGAATATTTAATTTGAATTTATTAACAACAATTGGTAATTTAGTAGAGAGACAATCTAGACGGGTCTCTCTCTCTCTCTCTCTCTCTGTGTGTGTCTATTTATTGAATAAATTAAAATAGGGACTTCCATAGTTATATAAATAATTAGGTCAATAATAAATAGGCAATATCAATTTTGCTCAATTATATAAAAATACCCCCTCCCCCATCGTTGATTGTTGCAAATCATTAATGTCCAATCAAATTTAAAATTGTCAATTTTGAAATTCAATGTAAACAATGAGGCGTTATAATTAACTCGAAAAATAATAATAATAATAATAATAATTACTATCATTATTTATTAAATCTACATTCGATTAATTATTCCGGTAAACGTCGAAATGGAATGGAACAAATTTGTTTAATTTTTTTTTTATTTTGCTCAGTATCAATTGTCCTTATCTACTATTCATTATAAGCAAATGTTACTTTTCCGGTTTGATGAGTTATCCTATTAAAATATTAATCATTTTAAATATGTTATGATTTCATTTCCATGGGCTTCTATTCTAAACATTCATACAAATATATATATAAACAGTCAATGGTGGAAATATAAAATATGAAATCTGGAAATTTCCATTTATTTGGAATTTCTTATTCTTGTAAAATTAATAGCCGGATTGTTAAAATACAACTGGAACAATGAGGAGTGAAATAAGCTGCAATTCCATTATATTAGAAAATAAAAAGGGAAATTTCAATTTTTTTCCACAATATTAATCCTACAAGTAGTGTATTTGATGGGTAATTTTTTCGACTTGTCACTCTATATTTATTAAGATACTTCCCAAATTTCTATTGCCGTTCTTAATTAACTCTATATCGACATTTAATTATAAATTGAAACGAGCAAATCTTTTGATCGTTGCAAATATTTATAAAATCTTTATTAGATTGAATTAATTAAAATTGCATTAGCTCCACCTTAACGTGAAGCATTTAGATAAATTACTCTAATCAGAATCGTAAGTAGTCGCAACATGTAAAAATTGCACAACTGGCAATCATAAAATGGAATTTTTCGTTGTCTAAATTTGGTGGATGCGCCGGGATAGCTATTATTATAATCGATTATAAATTATTCTAATTTTACATTTCCATCAATTCGCATTAAAATTTCAACATCAATCTCTTGTGGAGACTAGCCTTTATTTTTTGTTTGGTTTATATCGAAGGTTTTTATTGAAAAATACTATAGAACCGATAAATTGAAATTTCCGATAAACGGTCTTTTCGTCCTTTAAAGAGTTGTAAATATTTATTTTACTGTAAACTTTATAGATTTGCGTACAAACAGGAATAAAATATACTTTTATTTTTATCGAAAATTATTATTATTTTTTTTTTAAATAAACATCATAATATAGTTGTTGATTTTTAAATTTGATTCAACAACATGTATAGAAATTGGAAATAGATTGAAAATAATAGTTATAATAATGTAAAATCGATAAAAGTTTATTCAAATGAATTGTTATAATTGAAAGTTCTGGTTATAAATATTTCATAAAATTTATATACAGACATATCGAATAAATATTTAAATTTACGATGTTGTGAATGATCAATTGATTCGATCCATTATTTTTTTTTTCCTCTCAAACAAAAACACAATTATTGATAGATATTTATTTACTTCAATTTACCAGAGGTAAAATTATATATGTAACGGATAAACCAGACTGATCCGCTTCAGGTTCATGTTATTTTTAGATAGCTCTATGAACGCTATTAAGGCCTGAATTATAAATGTCGTTATCGATTCGACCATTTTTCGTTCTTCTTTAAAAACGTTGACGTATCATCAATGACCGTAACAAAAATAAATTCCCAACATTTTATACATAATAAGTTGTTTGATCCACAATTAAATTGAACATATTGAATATAAATAAATTTTGTTCATCACAAAATATATAACGTAATTCTGAGGTGTTGGGTATTTTATATAATTTATACGAATATCAAAAGCTTGAATACCAACAAGGGAAATATATAGAAACAAAACAACAAATATACGCAACTTTCATTTGTCTCTTGACATTCTATTGTTTATTAGATCATCATTATTGCCACGTTTATACATAATTTATTATATACGTATATATAATATTTATAAAGAGTGTCGTTGCTGTAATTTTTTTTTCTAGGGATTTTTCTTAGATGATGGTGGTATTGTTGATGGCATTATCGGTGTCTGTCGTTGATTTAAAATCGGTAGAACGTACATATGTATATATACCATATATATATATATATAGGATATATAGGGGCTGTTTGTAAGAAATCCGTTTGTCGTTGTCTCAACTTTCGATATAAAACAGTATAAAATGATAGTCCGGTTCGACTGAAATATAGCATCTACGTGCATTATAAGACGAGTATTGTTGCTTGGAAAATAATATATTTTGTATTTATCCTGGGCGTCTGGTTGTCAACAACAGTGATCATTCATTGTGGAGAGACAGTTGTATTTTTTTTTATATATATATATATAACAACAGCCGTTCACGACAGAGATATTGTTCGAGAAAAATATGGAGCTTTTACTCAAAACTGTACAACACGCAAACACAAACACACACATTTTCATACATATAGATATAAGATTGGAACTTTACAGTGTATCAATAACTGTCAGCGTTCATATTTCTTTTAGCATAAAACTTAACTAGAAAAAAAGAATCTCACGACACTATATCACTCTATATCGAGCTTTTGTTATAAAGAGAAATAATCAATTTATTAATATGATCGATTAATAATGTTCGCACTTTATCAACATCGCCACTATAAGATTGTTATGAATTAAATAGAATAAGTTCTCTCAACGTTTCAGTGTTGGAGTAATACGGAGAATATTATACTTTGGAAGAATTTTAAATCGGATAATTAATTTAGCTTGATTGTTTTTGTTTGGAAATTTCCTAATTTATCATTTTCAAATGCA
>JAZBGX010000694.1:0-26439 GCA_037414775.1 Zonitis immaculata | reverse complement strand
TGCATTCACACTATCGGTAACAGTCCGCTCCCACTCCAATGACGCTCCGCTCTCGATTAATCTTGGAAAATATTTTTGAGCGAGACCGAGCCGGTACTGGCATGTACCGATAGTGTGAATGGTCTTCCGCTCCCGGTCCCGTCAGTTGTTTTACCCGCTGAATTTGAAATTATAAAGTCTGACTTAAATATCGAAGATGAAAACTTGTGTGAAATAAAAAATGGAATTAAAAATATGTCCAATTTTCTGTTGGAATTTATTATATTAATTATTATTATTAATTAATTTTCAATTAAAAAAATAAATTTATACTCATAAATAAATTTATATACCTATAATCATTTTTAGGGGAAAGTAATCGAACATTAAAAAAAAAAATTATCAAAGCTTTTCACCAGTGCTTTTGAAAATTCTTCTCATCTTTTCAAACCTAATTGTAGCAAATAGCAAACATGTGTGATGATCACTCAATAACAAATTATGGTCATGTAACTTCGAATATTGACGATAAAAGACTTGGCTGAGACCAGGTAATTTTACTAGACAGTGACTGGGGCGAGAGCGAACCACGACCGGCACTATAGTGTGAACATGAGCTACCGAGACTGGAGCGAGAGCGAACGGTGAGTGTCACTATAGTGTGGATCATACCTTAGTTATCTCATGTATAATGTTTCATCACAATAAACTACCAAGAGTAGAATACTAGAGACACTGAACTAGTAATTTTATCTAGGCAGATTTTTTATAGTCGAACCATAATGTTAACCAATGAAACCGAATACTTGGCAAAACACTGATTAAAGTTAGTTTACAGTGACCTGCCCATAAAAATTCCCTGTTCTGCTCAAGCGGGACAACAGCCTTAAAATGATATTTGAGAACAAGAGAGAAGATAAATGCTTATTTAGCGAAATTCTTAGCTGTATATTGTTGTAGTGGATATTCTATTCAGTCACAGCATATCATTTGATTGTGCATGTGACTCAGTATATTTTATCGTCGCTTTAGATACATTGTATTTTTATTTTATTTTTTCTATGTTGCGTCTATTATAGCACTCCTTTCATTTCCAGAGGGTCAATTTTTATCAAAAAGGGGTGCAAAATAGAAAAAAAAATCGTTTCAAAAGACAATTCCTGCACTCGACTATTGAAATACTCGCGCTGCGCGCTCGTTTTTTAAACTTGGTCTCGTGCAGGAATTGTCATTTTTTGAAACTTGTTTTTTAATGTACTATTATAAAACAGTTTTATTATTTTTGAAAAATGAAGATATCTTACGTTTTTTTTGATTATTTTAAATGTTTGTTTTGCTAGTGATGATCAAACAGTTGAAAATATGCTCAATAAACTAATTACCTGTAAACGTGAATAAGATTATATAAATAATTTGTATACTACAATGAGAAATATCACTGTATCAAATTTGAAATCTGATTTACAAAAATGTGATCAAAACTTAATGAACATAAAAAAGGATTTAGAAAATCAAATTTTTGTTAAAAACATGATTATAAAAGGTAAGAGGTAATGATATAATTGAATGATTATTTTCAAATTGAATTTTAGGAAAACAAAATTATCTAGATCGGCTTGAAAATAAATATGCTGAAAATATAACATATTTACAAGAACAAAATGAATTATTAAGAAATAAAATCTTTAATTTTACTGAAACTACTAAAGAAAATGAGGTGATAGATAATCCAAAATCATATAAACACAATTAAGTCGTTAGAACAAAATATTGAAATATTAGAAAATGAAAAACTTAGATTATTAGATCAAATTAAAAGAAAAAGATAGTTTATATGGAAAAAGAAGAAATTTAGTAAGTAACCTTGGCAAAGGCTTACTTCTTATGTCAATAATTATTCTCATCATAGATCAAAAATCAAAAACTACTACTACTAAAATTCCAAGCGATAGTTTATTGAAAAATGATATTAAGAAATTCAAAAGCTAGAAACCACAGAAATTACATATTTGTTTTTAGACTTACAATTTTACAATTAGACAAACAATGGAAAGATTTTATTAATGGATTAGCTTATTACCCATTTGCTTCAGGAAATTATAATTATAATCAATGTAATTGAACGCTAATTTATTTGATGTATTATACAATTTTCATTATTCTTTCAGATGAAAGAAATAATTGGCGCAAAAGTGAAATTTAATTTTCAAAAATCTCTTTAATCATTTCGAAAAATTTTGAAATCATTGAAACATATTGCTTTTTCTTTATTTTTATTATTTGAACATATTGTTAATCTAACTTTTTCATTATTTTTTAAAATTTTTATCAATTAAACTATAAATTTTATATTTACAAGCAACTGTTTTATAAAGACAAAATAGAAACTCATATAAAAACCATACAATATATTATTGCTTTTTAATGTAATTTTTTTTACAAGAAAGAAAAATAGAATCTGTTTTATAGAAAAATATTACAATACAATGTATTATTGATTTATTTTTACATCATTACAACTTGATGTATTTTTTTTATGTAATTAAACTTGCTTGCCTTTTTTAGAATATATGTATGTTTTTTGATTAATTCACCAAATTTTATACAATTCGTATCCTGTTGGTGGTTGTTATTCAAGATCTAAACAAATATCATTATCTAATAAATTTGTTAAATCATTTCCATTATCTTCTAGATAACCTGGAAACAATGCTTTAATGACAATAAATCAAAAAAAATACCATAAATTTGAGATTCCATCTAATTCGCTAATTATAAAATCCTCTAATATATTTTGATGTATATGCTCTTTTTGTTGTTGTTGTTGTTCATCATCAACTAAAATTTATTTATTGTTTAATTGAATAATTACATATTTACGTATTTTACATGAAATTTCATCAATAATTCGTGACTCTGTTTCATCCACTAGAAGAAAAAAAGTTAACCTAAGTTCTTGATTAATTTATAGTACCCATTTAACGTAACCATATGTCTCGTTTTGAACGGGACGGTCCCTTTTTTCGGTGAAACTTTGGGATGGAAAATTGGCCCGTTTTCAGTAAATCCTAGCAAAGCATATCCGATAGTGTCAATGTAAGTATGACTATGACACCAAGTGAGAGTGGCCTTGCGTGCGGGAGGCAGAAATGACTTATTCCCGCCGCCCACACGCGTGCACGTTGATGTGATTTTCAATATAGGGACAAGATTAAACTAGTCAGTTTAACGTACTCACTGTAACTTGTAATTGTTTCTGGTTCTAATTACAATAAGTTCCTGATTTTTCCACATCGTAATTCGTTAGGGTCAATAAGTGGCAATTTTTAAGTGTTTGTGGGAGTTTTTTAGCAATGCCGAAACGCAGGTGCACCTTTAATATTAATTTACAAGCAAAATACACCTGCATAAAACAACGAAGTACACCCTCTGATGTTAGCTGTGAAAAATGTGAAAAATTTAACAGTTTCTCATGGCGGTGCCTGTGATATAGAACAACATTTAAAGTCGACAAAACATGAAAATGCTGCAGCTGCATCAAGTTCGTCAATGTTGCATTTCTTCAAAAAATCGGATGCGCCAACCTCAAATGATTTGGAGTTCGCGGCTGTAGAAGGCGTTTGGGCTTATCACACGGTACAAGAGAATCACAGAAATAGAGAATAATAAAAATTCTAGTCAGCTTTTTAGGCTTTTTTATAGACAATTAATACTTTTGTGTGAATTATTTTGTTTATTTCTTTAATATTCGAATGTTTTTAATTATATCACTTGAAAAACTCTAAATATATCGACGAAACGCAGTATTTTTCAAATAATTTGAATTAATAATAAAAAAACCGTTTAATCCAAATTGCTGTCAATTTTATTATTCATTTATTTATTAATTTGTGAATAATTTAGATACCCAGCACTTCGTAGAAAAAACCAGCGGTTTGTTTGTTCAAACAACCCAGCGGTGCAAGGCATGATTCAGAATGCATATAATTTTTCCAAGAATCATGTTTCATTTATGGGTGCGCCCATAGAGGTAATATTTCTAAATTATCCCGATATCTTATAATAAATAATAATTATGATGATATATGATATACATATCTATATATTGTAGATGACAGCTTATTGTCTTGGAGTTTGTTCACGAACAGTAATGCGGTACAAGGATGGGGCAACTAGCGTAGTCATACCTGTTACACGCAAAATGAAAAGACCAGCCAATGAGGACATACACGAGAATGTAAAAAAAAATTCGTGGCATAATCTACAATATGGTAAAGCAGAGTAAGGTATAGGGCAATTTTTTTTCTATCTTAATATTTTGCTTTTTAATGTCTGAATGACATTTTAATTATATTGATTTTTTGCTAAGTTACAGAAACGAGGGTTTTCATTTATATTCCAATGTTTTATTTGTTGTAATGAATTTTCCAACTATTGCAGAACAGAGATTCACATTGGATACCTTGTTGAACGAATTACACAATAAGCCAATATTCGATTATGGACGGATCAGTTTGGCGAAACTCTTAAAAACCATTGGATTTAAGTACGTCAAGGATGACAATAGACGTACTTTGATGGAAAAGCCCAACGTCAAGAGCAAACGCAGCATATTTTTGCAAAAATATATGCGAAATACGAATAATGTGGTTGTCCTTAACGAGGTATGGGTATTCGCCAATGAAACCGTGCGTAGACCCTGGCAGGCTGCGGATTGAGATCACTGGTGATGGAGGTGATATAATGAAATGAAAATATGATGTCAATAATGAACAAAATTTACGTTCATATTTCAGTGAATATTAATTATTATATATTGTCACTCGTTCATTTTTTTAAATTGTTTTCTAAAGCGTTCCATCGTTATACACGCTAGTGACAGTAAGGGATGGATTCTCAATGTGTCTAGCAGCAGATTACCACTCAGAAATGAATGCAGAAAAATGGATGAGGAAACTATTGGTAGCTCTGGAGGAACCATCTCTTATCATATTGGACAACGCGAGCTACCACTCAAGAATTGAAAATAAATCACCCATGGAAAAAGATGTAAATTCTCAAGTGGTTGCGGGAGCAGCAGGTCCACTGTTCTCCGACGTCCACCAAGTGCATCTTACTTCAGTTATCCAAAGATATCAATAGACAACAGGTGCACGCGGTGGACAAGATTATTCACGAAGCTGATCATGAATCACTTCGTTTGCCTCCATACCACTATATTTTCAATTCAATCGAAATGGTATGGAGTCAACCGAAGCGATTCTATGACTGGGAAGTCTTGAACGGGTAGCAACCCCTTCATGCTTAGGAGAGTACCGTGAATAGTGTTACTCCAGAACGATGGAGTAATTACTTTAGGCACGCCCATAATATTATCAAAGAATACTGGGACAAGAAACATTCAGTTGTAACTAATGAAATAGTTTAATTAATTTGAGCCTTGAGCCTTAAAAATAGATTAATATTATCACACTAAATTTATTGTTTTTGGGAGAACCCTCTAACTACAAGTGAATATAGCATAAAAGCACAAAGTTTGAAATTTAGCGCCAATATAAAACTACTTGTCATTGTGTAGGGAAGGTCACACCTGATGGGTAACCACTGGTCACACCCTAACCCAATGATTGGCAAAGTACGGCTCCAGAGGCGCATTTGGCTCTTCGGCTCCTTATGTGCGGCTCTGGCACAAATATTCACGTAAGGCGCAATAATATTTTAATAAAAAAAAAGGGGAAACCGTTCACAGACAGCGAATACACTAAAAATTGTTTTATAAATGTATCCGTAGAGATATTTATTTTGGGATTTTGAAAACAAAGCAGATAGCCTGGAAAGAATTGAAGAGTTACCATTGTCTGCCAAAATCATTAAAATAGAACAATTAAAATGTGTTCGAATATAACCACCCAGCATATCGAAGATCTGAAATTGGTTTCGGCTTTATCAATAGCAGTTGTCGAGTCTTGTGACATAAATGACACAACGCAAGTTTCACTTTTTGTAAGATTTATGTCTCATTCAGGCTCCAAAAAAAACTTTTAGGATTATTGCCACTCAAAGGTCAGACGCGTGGAGAAGATATCGTAAATGCTGTAATTGAGTGTATGGAACATCACATTCCCCTCGATAAAAATATGTCAATTTTAACAGATGAGGTCAAAAGTATGACCGTCGTAAGAAAAGGGTTTGTTGCTATTTTGAAAGAAAAAATTAATCACAAGGTACTTGTTACCATTGTCTCATTCACCAAGAAGCGCTTTGTGCGCAAACATCTCCGGATGAAATTTGTAGTTATGGAATTTGTGATTAAAATTATATACTCCATTTTAGCTGAAGCTCTCAATCATCGTCAGTTCAAAGAATTTTTATTTTAAATGGAAAGTGAGAACTCTGATCATCTGCGTCATTACAAGGTACGTTGGTTATCAAGAGGGAACGTTTCAAGACATTTCGCGTCCCTTTTTTCGGTAATTAAAGCATTTATCCTTGAGAAGGGTGTTCACCATCCAGAACTAACAGACGCTCAGTGGATCGAAAACTTTTATTTCATGGTAGACGTTATGTCTCATCTAAATCAGCTTAATCGTAAATCACAAGGTGAAAGAAACTTAATTTTTTCGATGTTAGAAGACATTCGAAAGCAAATTATCCATTTTTGCCAAGGATTTAGAAAGGGCAACATTGTTTCACTTTTCGAGCCTGCTGCAGCATCGCCAAGAAAATAATTCATCTATTGATAAACACCATTTTAAAACAATAATTTCAAATATGAGGGAAGCATTCCTCAGCAGGTTTCAGGCATTTAAAAACAGCAGAGCAATTTCAGCATTTGTCAAAAATTCTCTTAATGCTACGATAACCGAATTGAAATTTTCTACTTTTGAAATTGACATTGGTAGCTCTGGATTACAATTGCTGGATTAAAAGAACAAAGAGATATGACGCTCTGAATTCGAATGTCTTTGTGTTGAATTGCAAATATTGGAGGAGAAAAAAATTTGGTCTGCTTTGAATGACCCGGAAAAAGAAGATATGATCATTTTCAACGCTTGGAATAGTATTCCTGACTCGTACGATCAGCTGAAAAAACTGGCGTTTACTGTTCTTTCCCTTTTTGGTTTTTCACACATATATATGCGAATAATCTTTTTCAAGCTTGAACATTTTCAAGAGTAAACTGAGAAGTCGTCTTATTGATGGAATCATGCGTTAAATTAAAAACAACAACATACAAACCTGATTTACTCAAACTTTCCAAGGAGATGCAAGCACATTGTTCACATTAATAAATATTCATTAAGTATGAAATTGATGCCTACTCTCGGAGAAAAACGAAATCAGCTGAGTACAGATAAATCAAACGAATCCCGTTTCGTTACCAAAATTCGTTGGATCGTTGAAGTAGTACATGGCAATATCGAGCAGAAGTTTAAGCTTCTAGATTATAAACTACTTAATAAATTGCTACCTAAAACAAAACAAAATTTGTCGAATCACTTGTTCTTCAAATAATGAATTTGGTACAAGACTTGATTCTGATATTTCTGAAAAAATCATTGCCGCCATGAGTTTGGATAGAATAGTCAAGATAATACTCCTGCTTTAGAAGTAGAGACTAATCGTTGGGCAAGAAAAAAAGTTCTATTTGAAACAATAAACACAGATCAATTAACTGAGTTAACAGAGCAAGAACTTGAAATTCTTTTAACAGGATCGTATCAAATGTGACGAGCTGTATCGTATTGGGCTGAGATGATGGATGAAAACTGAGCAATCGCAATTTATTATGAAAAAGTTTAGCCTGCCATTATTAAACTTGAGGTGAGATCTCGACATATTAATTCAGAAACATATCGCTGCTTTGTTGATTATCAGCCAAATAAGAACGAGATCTCTAGAACTACACGATATTGTTGTGATAGTGCTAATGATAGGCGCACTGTAGGATGTTACTCACACCTTGCCGCTATCATATGTTATCTTTCTCACGCTAGATATACGGCAAAAATAGTAGGACGTGCTGGAATATTTAGTCCTCTGTTTATCGATGAAAAATCTAACGTCGTAGTAAATAAAGACAGTGTTGAAGACTAATTTTTATGATCAAATTTATTGCTTGTACTGTATCAAAATTATACCGTTAATTGGCTAATAAAACTGAATTATTTTGTTTTTATCAAGAAATACAGTGATACCCCGACTTATTCTGCCCCGTTTTACAGGAATCCGGAGTTACGCGATTTATTTTTTGAGACTCGCACATGTGCGCACCTCGATTTCTTTATCCACCCACACAGTGCTTCACTCACAACAGGTTTGGACGTGTTTGATTGATATTTCTCAACTATGTCATCCAAACGAAGTATAACTGGTTCATTTGCAACAAACAAAAAAAAAACATTATCATTGGAATTTAAACTCAATATTATTAAGGACTTTGATGCAAAAATTGAAATTTGTGAACTGGCAAGGAAGTTTGATCTACCAGAATCAACAATCAGAACAATTATAAAAAGTAAAGAAAAAAATTCTCGGTGCAGTGAAAAATGCCCAATCTTTGAATTCTACCATCATTCGTAAACGCCATGGTATTATCGCTGAGATGAAAACATTGTTAAAATTATGGTGTGATCATCAAGTGAAAGTAAAAAATTGATTGTTGATCGAAACAAGGTGTGCGCTCAAACTAAGATAATTTTTGAGAGATTGAAAGTAGAAGCTGGAGAGGCCACCGCAAATGAAGTGTTTAAGGCTAGTAACGGATGGTTTAACCGATTCAAAAGTCGTTGTAATTGGCACAGCATCGCAGAAAGTGGGGAAGCGGCAAGCGCTGACAAAGAGACTGCGTCCATCTATCCAGATAAACTTAAGTTAATGATAGAAGAAGGTGGCTATACCACCCAAACCATATTCAAGGTAGATGAAACTGGTCTCTTTTGGAAGAAGAGGCCAAGAAGAACTTTTATTGCGCGTGAAGAGGTAACGTTTCCACGTTTTAAAGCATCCAAAGATCGATTGACAGTGATGGTTGGCGCAAATGCGGCTGGTGATTGTAAATTAAAACCTCTCTTAGTTTATCGCTGAGAGAATCCAAGAGCTCTAAAAAACAAATGTAAAGCAGGATTGCCCGTGATTTGGAAATTGAATGCTAAAGCTTGGGTGACAGCTTCCTTTTTTGAGGACTGGTTTGGTCATAACTTCTAGCCTAAAAACGAACGTTATTGTCAGTTAGAACAGATCCCATTTAAAGTGATGCTAATAATTGACAACGCCCCAGGTTATCGTTCTGCTATTCTAATTGATTACGATCCCCATGTGAAAGTTGTATTTTTACCACCGAATACAACCAGCTTGCTTCAATCTATGGATCAAGGCGTCATCAAAACACGGGACGATCCTTTGCGCATCTACATAAAGCAATGGGACAAAACAACGAGCTCTCCGTCAAAGATTTTTGGAAGCAATTTAGTATTTTAGATGCTCTAAAAATTATTGGACAATCTTGGAATAAAGTTTCACAGAAAACTTCAAATAGTGCCTGGAAAAAACTGCGTCAATTGTTTTTACACCATTGAAACCCAGGGAGAATCATCGACAAATCCTGATCAAATTGATAATGTAATTGAAGAAGTGATAGATCTTGCCAGGGAATTGAATTTATTAGTGGATGGTGATGATGTTCAAAAATTGTTGAGTTCGCACAATCAGGAGCTAACAGTTGATGAGCTTATAAAAATGCATGGGCAAGAGCAAGACATCGAACAATCTGATTCTTTCTATCCACATCAGTCAGAAGATTGAATGACGGTTGTGAACTTGACAGAAGATCTCGATTTGATTAAAAAAAAAGGGTTACACATTTTAGAAGAAATAGAACCTAACGAAGTGCGCATTTCTGCTACAAAACGGGGTATGAAAAACTTTTTAGCGTGCTACGGAGAAATTTTGCGGAAAAAGAAAAAGAATTCGACTCGTCAAACGACACTGTTAGATTTCATGATGCCCTCGACGTCGAAATAAACTCAAATTTTCGTAATAAATAATTGGTATAATCTGTTTTATTACTGAACATTTCATTAATTTTTTTTATATAAATTATTGTTCTCTTTAGTCTCGAGTCCCTCTTGAACCTAATTGGTATGTATTTATATGCAAAATCGGACCCCGACTTACGCGAATTCGACTTACAGGGCTATCGCTCGGTCCCAACAATCGCCTAATTGCTGTACTCAATTTCTCTTATTTATAAAATTTTCTCAATGTTCCCTTCATCAGTTTCGTTCTCCGACATGCATGAAAATATGAACACAATACTCTATTTAAAAAACAAGAGAACAAGTTCAACCAAAAAATATCCCTGAGATGTGAAGCGCCAAAGCGCTCTCGGCACTTTTGACACGGCACTGAAACGGTTGAGGTTGAGATTTCAGGGAAAAAACATTCCACAGTGTAGAGGAATATAAAGACATTTTCTGACGAAGTTCGGTGAGTGTCACTTTTGAATAACATATTCAAAAAAATTATTTCAGTTTTACTTGTGCTTTCAAAAATATGCTTTCTTTCGGAAATCCATTATGATAGTATACTCCTAAGAATTTGAAAAAAAAAATCGCCATTCATTAGTTCTTAATTTTAGCATTGGAAATATAATAAAATCAAAAAATAAGATTTCTTTGGCTATTGTAAAAACCCTTTGAGATAATGATGTTAAGATCTAGCTAAATTACTTTTATTTGATACCAAAATGATCCCCCATGTTTGAGCCTGGAAAGACGCGGCGGGAAATTTCCCATATGAACCCGGCTATACCCTTTGTTTATTTTGGTGCAAAAGTTCTATGATTTCAGATTTATACTGTCTATACTGTTGGTAATATCGCGCCTCTTAAGAGAAAAGAATGAGGCAGCTACTAGAACACGAGGAAATGGGCAACAGGACCCCATGACAATTCCTGCGCCACCTCAAAAATCTAGCCAGCAATACTGTAACAGATACTTTCCTAAAGACATTATGGCTGGCACGTTTACCTGCCACGATGCAAGCCATATTAAAAAAATAGAGTATGCACAATCCAAGAATTGCAACAACAAGGGGCTGCGCTAACTAAAATGGTACAAAACATGTATAAAACAAATCAATCGCAAAACATGAGATCGCGATCACAGCCACGGTTACAAACACGCACAAAAGAGAACAATTGCTACTACCGCAAACGTTTCGAAAAATCGGCGCGGAAGTGCCACGAACCATGTGTGGTCAAGTCGAGAAACGGATGAAACCGTCGTCGTTACCAGACGGTCAACGAGGGCTTAACCCAACAAAACCGTCTTTTTGTGCGCGATCGGAAAACGGGTGTACAATATCTCGTAGGCACAGGTGCGGGCATTAGCGTTTTTCCAAAAAAAAGTGCACAAAAAACAGACAAACTAACGAACTATCAGCTATACGCTGCAAACAATAGTGTTATAAATACGTACAGATATACAACCGTGTCGTTGGATCTCAAACTACACCGATATTTTACCTGGAACTTTATTGTAGCGGATATTAATAAACCAATTAGCGGTGCAGATTTCTTACGTCATTTCGAATTGTTGGTAGATGTGAAGAATAAAAAGTTAACAGACCAGACTACATCACTATCAACAACCGGGGTAGTAAAAAACACAAATAATATCAGTGCAGTGCGGGCGATCAAAGACAAAAATAAATTTAACGAATTCTTAATCGATTTTCCAGACCTTACTAAACCAAAAAGTGAACCAATGGAGGTAAAACACCCCATCGAACATTACATCCAAACAACCCCCCCTTCAGTATTCGCGGGGATTATCGCCGCATCAACAGTATAACTACTTTGGTTTGGTTAAGTGTGAGTTGATAATTTATTTTAAACTCGGACACATGAAATATTAAAACCAATTTATCAACACCACTTAATTATAATGACGAATTACAAATGTATAATGAACAATCAAGAAAATCAGAATAACGTCTTTACACAACGAAGTTCGAAAAACTGAACAAGTCGCGCGTCTTTTTATGACAGACCCTGTTGGTTCTTTTTGTTGCCAACCTGAAATTTAGTTCTGTTTCCAGCCGGAGCAGCGTTGGTCATCGTTATCTGCTGGCGGAGTCGCCACAATACCTATAAAATGTGACGCAGTGTGACGGTAATGAAATCTGAATTGTAAGTAACATATCTTATGTATTCCCCCGTTACCTGAAATCAGCTTAATCCAATCTCGAAGTCAAGTAAAACGCAATTCTTGTAATGAAATAAGAAACTGTGGTGCCAAATTGATTTGAGGAATTTCAGGGCAACAGGATTTACTCAAAAATTAGAATACAACTGCTGTTATGGATACACAAAGGTTATTCGCCTTCTTATCACAGTTGACTTCAATCATTTTCCAATAAGTGGGTATACGTTCAGTATTTTGATTCATCAAAATAACCATCAGCTTCTATTGCAGAAGAGATGAGAGTTCTGATGAGTCAAATATGAGAAGAAGGCAGAATGATACAGAAACAAAGAATCATTAATACCATCAGTTCAATGGGACAGGTATCAATCTCTATGAGAAGCATTTGATTTTTTGTTATTGCCATTCTCTCTCATAATATTGCTAGATAGTAATAATAGATAAATAGATATGCCAAATGCAAAGAATAACATAACCATATAATATTTATTATGCCATTTTAAGAATAGTAAAACAAAATTCACCTGGATTGTTCGCAAATCGAACTTGCATATCTTCCCATTGCAATTATACATGTTTTTTTATTATTTGTAGTGTGGAATATTGTAATTTTTTCCATTTGATTTCATGGTAACTCATATGGGTAAATAAAATGTATTTATTTGTTGTTGATTTGCATAAAATTAAAAATCAACATACAAACCGAATTTACTCCAACTTTCTAAGGAGATGCGAGCACATTGCTCGCATTAATAAATATTTATTAGGCATGAAATTTAGTTTTATTTACTGTACTACTTATTCAGTGTAATAAAAGTTTACTATGAACAAGCAGATTTGGCTCCCAATTTTTTTTTAAATTGTTGTAATGTTCATATTTGGCTCTTTGGCTAATAAATTTGCCGACCACTGAGCTAGGCCAAGGGACCCTCTTCTAATTTTTGGAGACCTGTTAATATTATTAATAAATTTTGAGAATACTTTGTCTAACTACCTCTTTTCGGATACTGCCAACTTGCGCTCTTACTTGAAATCATCCGGTTTGCGCTATAGAATTATTTGTATAGAAATAGGAAATCACCCTATCATCACTGATCGACCGATTTGCGCTCTCTTGTAATATAAATTTTAATCCTCTCAAGATTATCGGATTTCTGTAAGATTGAAGAAATATTTATGTGACTTAGTACACGAAGTGTCTAAGTACCTATTTCAATTAGTGAAGTGTCTGCTTAAAGAAGCAGAATACGCTGATCATGAAAAAGATCGATTTACTTTGCAGTTAGAAGTTGAACGGTGCAAGAGAGCTTACATCTACCCTGACGAGAGAATATCTGAAACATTGAAGGAACATAAGGGTACAGGGAATTTACGATTGTGTTCGCAGATCTTAGCATATACATATATTTTGAGAAGCTCAAATGACTACTGGAAATAGCTTTAGAAAGCAAAAACAAACAAAAATAAAACAAAAAAAACAAACATCTTTCAAACACAGCAATTTTTTATATGATGCATGAACAGAATTTACCAATCCTAAGCCTGGTGAAAGTGTGAAAGGAAGATGCATTTTGATAGTTTATTTTTGTAGTTATATAAATATACAGTAATATTTCTTTAATCTTACAAAAATCCGATAATCTTAAGATGATTTATATTACAAGAGAGAGCAAATCGGTCGATCAGAGATGATAGGGTAATTTTCTATTTCTATACAAAAAATCCTAGAGCGCAAACCGGCCGATTTCGGGTAGGAGCGCAAATTGGCCAAGCGCAAGTTGGCCGACACCCCTCTTTACATCAGTATATAAAGTGGTAGAATTTTCTAAGTTATTAGTATTTTTAAAATTATTTGTCTCGCAACAAGTACAGCCGCACCATGTCTCATAACGGGAAAATTATTTAGTCGAAAGGGTCAGCCACCTTTAGTGTTTGATGACTATAAATTCTCGAAAGCTTACCTCTAAGTGTTGGAAAATTCGCTGGAAATGTAGTAATCGGAAATGCAATGTTCGCGCAAAAAAACAAAAGTGTCCACTTTCGAAGAATTGGACAATGTTGTAGACTTGTGGTTCCAATAAGAACGTTCTGAAGGTTATCCGGTTTCAGAGCCGTTAATTTTAGGGGAAGTCCAATGGTTCCATAAGGAGCTCAAAATTGTAAGTCCGTTTAAAGTTCCGCAAGGATGGTTGCATCGTTTCAAAGCTCGTCATGGTATTCGACATTTGGACATTCAACGTGAAAAACTAAGTGCTGCTTCTAATGCCGCTGAATTTTATCTTGCCGAATTCAAGCGGTTAATTGAACGATATGAAGTTACTGCTGATCAAGTTTATAATGCGGATGAGAGAGGCTTGTTCTGGAAATCGCTGCCGTCAAAAACACTTCTAATGCGAAACAAAAAAACCGCTCCTTGGCAGAAATCATCCAAAGAAGGGATAACATTGATGCCTTGTTCTGATGTTCCTGGAAATTATAAATTAAAGCTCTTCTGTATCGGTTAATCGAAGAATCCAAGATCATTCAAGTGCACGGAAATGAAAAATTTTCCAGTTCGTTATTAGAATCAGATCAAAGCTTTGATGAATCAAGACATTTTCAAACAACGTTTCTTCGAAGGTTTTGTCCCAGCAGTCAAGGGTTATATAACAAGTAGACAGCTACCCCATAGAGTAATGCTGTCGTCTTATCCTGGCGAATATTCATTGCAAACTACCGATGGTCAAATTTTTGTAAAATATCTTCCACCCATCTTAACGTCGATACCTCAAGCTATGGATCAAGGTGTGATAGAAGCTGATTGCAACATGAAAGAATTTTGGAAAACATGGTGTATTAAGGATGCAATTGTCGCGGCTGTGCAAAGTTAGGATGAAGTTCACAAAGTAATATTATATAAATCTTGGTTGAAACTGTGCCCTGAGCTCAAAAACGAATTTGATTTGCCTAAAACTGCACATGAATTAAGTTAGAAACTAAACTGCTTTTAAATGCTGTACGAAATGTAGTTGAATTTTGTCAAAAGATGCACTAAATCATGCTAATATGTATAAAGAAAAATACATAAAACAAACCAAAATCACTGATTTTTTTGATTTTGATATATTATAAAATATTTGAATGAACAATATAGATATGTATTAGCATCTTAGAAAGTATTTTGTTATAACAATGACTTCATTGTACATACATACCATGAATATGAGGTATTCCATGTGAAATTTACCTGTGAAATGAGTTTGGGTCTGCAATTTTGTTGTAATTGAAATATGTTTTAGTACGTATTAAGACACTTCTCTGAATTTTTTCAATTTTTTTCGGTCATCAGATTTTAAGATATCAATTGTCCAAAAATTCGACGACTTTACTTACAATCGCTTATAACTTTTTGAAATATTGATCGATTTCAATTTTTTTTTCTTCAAATTATTCATTTTTGAATGTAGTTTTTATTTGAGAAATTACAAAATTTTTCGATCTACATTTTTCTATATTTTGCCTAATTTTCGATTAAGGACATACTTTTGAGGATGGATGGGTCCTTTTTTCAAAAAAATCTCAACGAAAGAACATTCAATTTTTTTCCGATTTTTGGAGTACGTAGAAACTTAACATTTTGTATCCATAATACATATCACAGATCAACGAAAAAACAAATTATTTGTTATCCTGGATATTTCAGCAGATTCCTA
The DNA here is from genome assembly GCA_037414775.1 of Zonitis immaculata. Taxonomy (NCBI): domain Eukaryota; kingdom Metazoa; phylum Arthropoda; class Insecta; order Coleoptera; family Meloidae; genus Zonitis; species Zonitis immaculata. The sequence goes on along the minus strand of JAZBGX010000694.1, from coordinate 10,559 downwards.
TGTTTTAAAGTACACATAGTTAGTTAGTATACATGAAAGCACTAAAATGTTTCTGGTTTGTATGATTTTAGCTATAATAATATACAAAATGTGCTTTATTGATCTATAACATTGGTTTCACATGTTTTTCGACTCTTTTCACTCCTACAATAAGTTGCTAAATCTCTTAGGGAAATAGATGGAATAATGTCATTGCGTGAAAAAAGAGCAGGCAAAAATCAGATTTTGGTAAAAGTGTTCAAGGTTGTGCTTTCTTATCTCAATTTACGAGACTGAAAACACTTTTATCAATTTTACACTAAGTAAAGTAAATGTCCCAATTACAGAACAATATCCAATATCAGAACGATTTGATAATCATTATGTTATATTCAATCTTGTACGTAATACAAATAAATGAAGCTTTGTTAGTTTGAAGTCTCCATCATTCATTTATAGAACAGTGAATATATAAGACTTTGAAGCTTGTTAGAAATATGAAAAAAAAATCCAAATTATAAGAGTTGTCTCAGATCCATACGTTATCGAGAACTCTCAATTGTCTTGCTAAGGAATCATTAGATGTTCTTAAGCTTGTAAAAATTTCAGAATACAGCTTTTAGTCATTAATAATATATATTTGTATTCATAAAAGTACATATTATGCAAAAAACTTATCTATAGAAGTAATAAAATTGTATTACATTATTAATTACATGTTCGTTTACTGGTACAATTAAAATTAACTTGTACCGAGTATCGGAAAAGTTGGCCATGATAATTTTATCGAGTGACAAACGCGGTGTATTTTATTGTGTGGTTAGAACGAGTGCTATAAAAATACTTATTCTGGACATAATATTAAATATAGTAAGTATACTTGATAGGGGAGAGGGGGTCAATTGAGCCACGGGGCAATTGAACCATTCGAAAAAATTGAAAAATGTTTCATCCTCTTAAAATTAGATTCTAATATATTAAACTCTGATGTGATCAAAATTTGAAATCATTGCGATGAATAAATTTTGAAAAATTGAGATTTTTGTATTCTTGGGTATGTGAATTTCTTTTTCGGCTGGTAACAAATTGTCTAATAATATTTTAACTTTTTAATGAATTGATAAAGTTTTAATTGTAGTAGGTTCATATACTTATACTTTATAATCCCCAACTTCGTTATAAAGATATAATAGTTTATTGATTTATTATTCATTATTAATTGTCATAAAATCATAAGGGGTCAATTGAACCATCAGTTCCAGGGACGGTTGAACCACGGACAAGCATGAGGCTTGTGCGCGCATCTTGACTCTATGTAAGAAATTCACAGGGAAATAAATATGTGATGTTTGTTATTGTTTTTATTTGAAGTGAATATTTATTTATTCAAGACTGTCATTACTATTTAATAAGTGTGGTAAGTAATAAAGAGGTAAGTAATTATTATAATTTAAAATTAACAGTTAATAGCTAATTATGTTGCTCAGTTAAAATTATTTTGTCAAGTTGAGATTAGGTATAGCCTAACAGTTGGATGAACTTAATTTATAATGTCAGATAATGAATATTCATTTAACATATTTTAAAATAATCATTTTTTTACAGATATTAAAATGCCTCGTAAGAGAATAAAAAAAACAAATCGTGGACAAGTGCTCACGAAGACCTATGAAGATGCTTGTTAACATATTTCTGGAACAAAACAACCAATACGAAGTACAGTTAAATTATTGAATATTCCCTATGCTACATTGAGAAGATATTTTATTGAATTCAAGAAAGGTGATATTTTAAATGCTGGATATCATCCTCGCAACAAAGTTTTTACGCCAGAGCAGGAGAAATTACTTGTCAACTATTGTTTAACTTCAGCTAAGCTATACTTTGGGTTAACAACAAATGACTTAAGAAAATTAGCGTATGAATTCGCAGTTGCAAATAATATGAAGTATCCTGAATCATGGAATGATACTTAACAGGTTGGTATTGATTGGTGTGAAGATATTATGAAGAGACATCCAGAGATAGGAATTAGAGTACCTAAAGCGACAAGCCTTGCCACAGCTATGAATTTCAACAAGCCCAACGTTAACAAATTTTTTGAGAATTTAAAATGTGAACGAGCGTTTTGAATTTTCTCCACAAAACATATGGAACTTGGACGGAAGTGCTTTAACTACTTCACAAAAACCAGTTGCAATTATTTCGGGTAAAGGTGTGAAGCAAGTAGGATCTATCACGTCATATGAGAGAGGCACATTAGTTACAACGTGTTTGGCTGTAAATGCGATTGGTAATTCAATACCTCCGTGTTTTGTACTTCCTCGCAAAAATTTTGAAACCATTTCCTAAATGGTGGTCCTACTGGCTGTGTTGGCTCTGCAAACCAATCGGGATGGATGCCAGAAGATTACTTCTTACTCTACTTACAACATTTTGTTAACCACGCCAAGCCATCAGAAAAAAAATCGAGTTTTATTGGTTCTTGATAATCATAGCTCTCACATTTCTATTCCACGCATTTCTTTCCGCCACACACGTCTCATAAACTCCAACCGCTTGATAGGAGTGTTTTTGGACCATTCAAGCATCGTTTCAATGCTGAATCCGATCGTTGGTGCAAAAGTCATCCTGGAATCCGTATGACTATCTACGATATTCCTGCAGTAACTGCCGGAGCTCTACCATCAGTAACAGCAGAAAATGTAAAAGCTGGATTCAAATGCACTGGTATTTATCCATTTGATCCTAATATATTTTCTGATGAAGAATTTTCACCTGCCACTCTTACTGATATGCCACTACCAAACCTTTTAAATGAAATGCCTGATCAATCAGCTCCGTCATGCAGTACTTCAGTTTCTAATTCTCCTTACATTGTTACTCTACCACTGACTCCTCCAACTGACAACAGTGATCGCATATTACGTGATAAGACTAATCACGAAGGAAATATCATCACTCCGTCCCAAATACGACCCTTACCACAAGCTTCGTCAACTAATGAAGCCAGGAAAGGTCGCGTACGCGGTAAAACAGCAAATTATACTGACACACCAAAAAAAATAGAATTGCAAGCTAAAAACAATGCAAAGAAACCAAAAATATTAAAATTGGACGAAGAAACAAATGTTGACAAGAAAAAGAAACCAAAAATATTAGAGTCAACTCATAAACCAAAAAAAAGTAGAGCGCCGAAGAAAAAGAAATAATTCATTATGCCTGAAATTGTTTTTTTTTATAACGCAATGTGTGTGAAAATTATTTATTTATATCATTTAAGATAATATCTGTGCATTAAAAATGTGCAATAATAATACTAAGAAGTAATAAAAGTTCGCGTTTGAGTTCTGAATATTGTTGGTTCAATTGACCCCGAGCAGTGGTCCCCTAGCAGGGGTCAATTGAACCATTCAGCGCAGTTGCATAAATTTATAATTTTTAAAAATTCTCTTTATTCATTTGCTAATTTATGTGTTGACATTGATAATAGACATAATAAACTATCATCCTATGCAAAAAAAAATATTATTCAGTTTTAATTCAACAGAAAAAAAAATCCTAAACTTTTTTTGACTCAATTGACCCCCTCCTCCCCTATAAAAAATGTATTAACTTCATATAAACTTCAATCTGGGTGATAATAACTAGCCAATTAATGATAAATAGCTAGAGTTAAAGCTTTTGAAGAACTATTATTGAGCTAATTTTTCCCAAACATTCTAGTTTTTTCAATTTATTCCAGAGCACTCTGGGTATATGTATTTGAGAAATTTAATCTTTCAATTTATTTTCAATAAATGAATTAATGAGCTTTTTTATGTATCAAGTATTTTTTTTAACCCACACATTTTAATTAGCAAAAAAATTGCCAAAGATTTTTTATGTATTGATAGCACTAATTGAGCATTAAATTATCACTGTCATATTTCACCATTCATAATACCGAGTTCCTATGTTTCGGCATTGTTATTATTATCAAACCAGTAGTTTTAAGTGTGTGAAATAGATTTCTTACTATAAATAAACATACATATTATTCCATTTATATACTAAGTCCTTCATTTTGTACAGATTCGATTGAAATGCCGAAAATCAAGTCAAACAAAAAGAAAGGGTGGATGACCGTAAAAAATTCCTATGAATACATACATAGCAAATTGTTTCTATCCGTGGCTACTAGAAAAACAAACTGAGTTTCCGATCGCATTATATGTAAATGGTCATCCATCCCACTTGACATTACTACTTGTCAATTTTTGTCGAATGAGTAGAATTGAATGAGTATCCCTTTACCCGAATGCGACTCGTTTACTGCAATCTTTGGATGTTGCTGTCCTTCATCCAGTAAAAACTGCTTGGAAGAAAACCGTTGATGATCATAGAACAGAAAGTCATGAGGAGAAATTAAAGAAGGAAAACTTCGCACCTCTACTTCATAAAGCTTTACAGTCGATGAAATCATTACGAGAAACGATAAAACATGTGGATTGTATCCATTCAATGCTGACGCAATGCAATATCATATTTTCAACAAAAGTACGACTTTATGAATAAATAATTCTCTTTCTAAGAATAAACATTTGGAATTAAAACCAGATACAAATGAATATGAAAAACATTTAGGGAACCCAAAAATCTCCTTGACTCTTCTCCCCCCAAAACTGAACAGCCCTCATCAAAGCCCACCAGTAAGTTCGGTACCCCAAACCCAAGGAAGAACCCCACCCTCTCTTGCGTCACGCGCGGTGTAGGCCACGACATATCCGCCGACGAGATAGCCGAGGCATGCGAGGCAAACAACGTCAGTGTTGTTAAAGCGTGGCGCATTATCTCAAAAACCACTAACCAATCCACCACACTTTTTAGGATCTTAACTTCAAACTAACCCTCCCTGCATACTCTTTATCAAAAGGTATTCCATCCTATGGTCTCATACGTAAATGTGAGCCATCTCGACCTCCCACACCACTTCCGGCCCAAATCTCGCATTGCTATGCAATCGGGCATTCTTCTAACGAATGCTGCCAGCTCAAGCCTTCTTGCCCCACTTGTGGTGGCGAACACCGCTCCCATCAGTGCACTTCTAAACAGCCCTAATGCATCAACTGCAAAGGGACCCACCCTGCATGGTCTCACCTCTGCCCCAAAAAACAAGTCCCAATCTCGGCCAACATAAAACCTGCCCTCCTTAAACCCGTCGACTCACCGACATGGTCAAACACATCAGACCACCTCCTTAACATCGCAAATGTCATCCGTTTTATCACCTACACCTTCTCGTGCGTGTTTCCTGAGAAACCGAACATCATCGCGTAAGTTCTGGGCAAAGCCGTTCCCCACTTCTTCGGAAGGGGGGTGCGGATGTCCTATTCCGGCAATAACCCGCATATTAGTGTGGTGTAATGGCTGTCGTGATTGGCACAGCTAACGTCAATGGTGTGAAATGCAAAATCGAAGCAGTCGAGAACTTCATCGCCACCGATTCTCCACATGTGCTCAGTCTAACTGAGACGAAAGCCGCCCATACCATCAAGATCCAGAACTACACCGTCTTCTAGCGGAAAGTTCATCCTGGATATCATCGTGGGACAGCCCTTCTAATCCACAACAGTTTTAACGCATCCAATATTGACCTTCCGCCCCAATTCGATCCCATCGAATATACAGCAGCAGTTGTCCACCTGAACAGGAAACAGGTCGTCTTCATCTCCATCTACATCGTCCCTGATGACAGATTATCAGCCGATCTTCTACATTACTTTGCATCGCTCCAAAAAGCAGTGCTAATGGGTGATTCCAACTCTAGGCATACTGACTTTGGGAACCTCAGCTCCAACAGTAATGGTCGTTTACTAACCAACCTTATCTCTTGTTTACCTATCTACAGGACATACAACATCATATTCTCGTCACCGAGAATATCTCTTCCTTTTTTCAGGACTCTTGCTTTATAGGTACCACCGTTACTTCCTACCACGTCCCACGTCCCACCCCCACCACAGCCAGTCGCTTTCAGGCTTAGCAGGAATAACGCCAAGGCTGATTGGCCTCGTTTCCGCGACATATTTCTGGATAATCGCACAAACATCGTCGATTCATCCGACGTTGAGACAATAAACCATCAAGTGTCATTCATCACTGACGCGATTTTCAAGGCATACGACGCAGTCGCCCAGTTTTCAAAATTTTTTATCATCAACGACCTCTCCCACAATTAATCAATCTTATCAAGCAAAAGCATCGCCTATACCGCCAATTTTCGTGCACCCGAGACCTCTCCCTCAAAACAGAATGGAATCGTCTCAACGCCAAAATTCGTCGTGAAATCAATCTTCATCGTGAACGATCATGGTCTCAAATCTGCTCGTCGCTTGATTATAGAAATGGCAAACAATTCTGACAACGGTTCAAGACCCTAACAGGCCAGAACTCACGCTAGAATTCTCCACTACTTCTCAACGACGTTCTTACATCAGACCCGCCGGAGAAAGCGCAACCCTTCTCTGAACTCATGTCAAAAGTTCATGCCGTCGCCATGAACGAGCGTTTCTGTGACCGCTTCTTCAATGAGGTGGAAGCAGAACGCTATCAACTAACTAATCACTCCTCCCAGACTGTTTCAGATACTGCTGCTAAACCCAACGTGCTGACTTCATCCATATCTTCTGAGGATCTTTTGACTGTGATTGGGAAATTGAAGAACAACATCGCACCTGGAGCAGACCAAATACCCAACATAGCTATCAAGAATCTGCCATATACGATTCGCAAACCGCGATATTCAGCAACTGCTTTCGAGCTAGCTACTTTCCAGTGACATGGAAGAGGGGTACCACCATTATGATCTTGAAGCCAGGCAAAGATCCAACTAACACCAACTATTGACGCCCTGCTCCATCTTCACACCGACCAGATCCGCCACTCTAATCTAGGACAATGCACGCTTGCATTGCTTCTAGACATAGAGAGGGCCTTCGATTGTGTTTGGCATGCCGGGCTCATTAGGAAGCTCTGCGACTACAACCTACCTGCCAATTTTGTTCAACTAGTGGATTCCTATCTTTCAGACCGGCAGTCCAGAGTTCGAGTCGGCTCCGCACTCTCAGAACCATATCAACTGGCAGCAGGCGTTCCACAAGGCTCCGTTTTGGCTCCGCTGCTCTATATAATCCACTCATCTGATTTTTGTGTTCTAGACCTCCAAAAAGCCACCGCATGCATCTTCGCTGATGACACCGCCTTCTGGTCGTCGCAGCAGACATCCGTTCCAGCAGCCAAGGTCGTTCAGTCTTTAATCAACCGTTTCGCTTTATGGTCGGCAAAATGGCGCATCACTCCAAATCCAGACAAATTCCACGCCAGACTCTTCAGGAATTCATCTCTTCACTCCACCGCCAGACTGGATACCCGCAACGTGTCGTTGCACTTCTGGGAATGACCAATTCATCTATCGAAGACGGTCCGTTAACTGGGTGTCGTGTTTCACCAATACGGCAGCTGGAAGCCCGACCTCGACGAGACGCTGAAAAAGGTCCGAAGCCGCTCACCGCTCTTGTCAGCTCTTCGTGGGAAACTATGGGGATACGATCCGCGCACCCTAGAACACACCTACAAAAGCCTCATCTGTCCGGTAGTAGCGTATAGAGCTGTCCTATACTCTACACTTACCCGAGCACAGCAACAACAACTCTGTGCTTGCGAGCGCCGCATTGTCCGCAAGACTCACCGACTTCACTTCCGCTTCCCATCTTCCCATGTGTCCCAACATACCTCATTTCCACCCATCGAAGAGCATATAACAAAGCTTCAAGGCAAATTCGTCCAGCGAACACTCAACAAGCCATCATCAGAATCCATGGCTACCCTGCATTCATCGTGGTTCAAAGTGTTGCCAGATGGTCGACCCGTGAAACGCTTCTCCAAACGCCTTTCTCGCTGGGCGTTTGGAGAAGCATCAAATTCCCTCACTTGACCCTACTTCAACTTATGTCCGATTCATACATCGATGAGAATCTTCAGGATCCAGTTGACAACGGCCCGATTGCCATCAGATAGTAATTTCACACCATCGTCATTGACACACCATCACCAGCCACCTGCCCAGTGCTTGTTCATAAATAATTGCGTTAGTGAATCAGTGCTTAAAACAGTGTTAGTGTTAGTGACAGTGTCCTAGATTAGAGCTTTAGACTTTATAGGCGGTGTGCACATTTTAAATTACGCGCTCGTCTGCGATACCTAGCAGCTTAAAAGTGCAATTTTATCAGGAAAACAAACTTGTTGATGTTTTGACAAGTGTATTGTGTATCGTGTTTTATATTGTTTTAATTGTATTTTCTACTGTTGTTTTCTACTGTTTTGTATTGGGGTAAATCGACAGTTATTGGACACACAATAGTTATTGGACAGTTTCATTTTAAGGTTGTATAAGATTTTGCTCTAAATTAAACGATGCAACTTTTATTAGATGATATCAGTGACGTTTATTTAATCGGTAACTGTACTTGGCATGTCGATAAATAGAGAGAACCACATTGTTTTTGGCGGTAAACTAATTGACTCAGGTTATGTAGGTGATTACTAAAAGTTTTGTGAAGAGCGGTTGATTTTACAAATGGTGACATTATTAGAATTAAAAAAGTGAATAATATTTTTTTTCAATTTTAATCGTTGCTAAATTGAATGAAGATTACTTGCACTGTATGGAATTGTACATATAGTCCTATATATAAAAATTAAAATGCATGTCCAACTAAAGAATCTCAATAACGTAGGAAATTCAATTATCGGACACCCGTCCAATCACTGAAAATTTCAGAAATACACTTTTTTTGTTGTTGTCTAATTTATAGTACATAAATTATGGCAAAATTTAATTTATACTGAATTGAGTGTGGTATGGACAGTTATTGGACAGGTGTCCAATAAAAGAATTTTTGATGTCCAATAACCAATTATTGTATTCAAGATAGATATATTTCATCATGCCTAAACTTAAAGTTTACGACAGATCAAAATTTGATCAAGCTATTAACGATGTCAAAAATAAAGTTGAATCATACAGATCGGCTGAAAAGAAATATGAGATACCTAAATCAACCATTGAATTCAAGATGAAACATCCTGGACATGAAGAATCTTGTGGACTTTCACCCATTCTAACGGTTGAAGGAGAAAATCATTCAGTAAAGTACTATGCTCTATCTACTGTTAGATTTGCTTTTGCTATTTATCTTACCTCATTTTAGATGGATCAAAGATACGACCTCCAAGGGGTTTCCAAGAAAAGCAAATGATTTGGAAGTAAGTATTCAAAAATTTTTGATAGCGAATCCTCGGCCTCATAATTTTAGAAATAACCTGGCGACGGTTGGGTGAAGGTACTTTCAGACAGCATAGTTAGGTTTCACGAGTATATTTATTTAAAAATTCATAAAATTTAATCTAGGGCTTTTTGAGTAGCACCCCAAAATTGCAGCAAGATCTTGTGAAGGCGTTAGTTCAGCGAGTTCATGTGTCTCTGAAGATGACATAAGAGGCTGGTTCAATTCAGTCTCCGCTCATATCAAAGAGAAGAAGTTAGAAGATGTATTGAGAAGCCCAGAAAGGGTTTTTAACGGCGATGAATCAAGTTTCCAAATCTGTCTTTCCACTGGAAAAGTCATTTAAGAAAAAGGCTCTAAAAACGTTTATTCTGTGAAGAAGTTCTTCCAAAGAAAGTATTACGGTTATGTTTTTTTTCTCCGCAAACGGTTATGTTTGTGTACCAATGATCATTTATCCGTACCAACGAATACCAGAAAAAATTGCTAGAGCAATATATTCTAAATGGGGCATTGGTAGCAGCGAGAACGGTTGGATGATATCAGAAACTTTTTATCAATATATAGCAAATGTTTTCTATACACATCTAGTGGAAAGAAAAACAAAATTTCCTGTTATTTTGTTTGTGGATGGTCATAAAAGTCATTTAAGTTATCAGTTGAGCCTCCTTTGTAATGAGTTAAAGATAAAAATAATCGCTCTATATCCCAACGCTACCAGAATTTTACAGCCATGTGATGTTGCCGTTTTTCGTCCAATCAAGGTAGCTTGGCGTCAGACAGTTTGGGAATGAGAGGAAAAAAATCCGGGACAAATAGTGAATAAAGTAGTCTTTGCTCCTTTACTAGAAAGAGCTGTAAAATCGTGTCTAAAATCAGAAATGTTGATTAACGGTTTTAGAGTATGTGGTTTCTTTCCCTTTAACCCAAATTCCGTTGATACAGTAAATGTTTAGCGATTTCTAATTCAGAAAAATCAGAAGCTAATAATACTGAAGAGCCTCTGCCAACTTGCAGCATGAATTATGACACCTCCTTCGAGATAGTTGGACACGAGACAATTGACGCATTTCAAAACATGGACGACAACAAAATCATACACGATGAAGCCAAAAAATATTTCAACATATTGTAAGTAGTTATATGATGCCGCTCCTGGCCCACTTTTTGGCGGGAGATTTGAAATTTTTGAAATTGGTGGATGCGCCGGGCGAGCATGCGCGTCAGGGCACCGATTCTGACCCACGTTTTGGC
>JAZBGX010000693.1:9733-26446 GCA_037414775.1 Zonitis immaculata | reverse complement strand
GAATTTTTGGACGGAAATATTGTCTAAATCCCTATACCGTTCGGACTCCTTATTTTATACTTCGTGGTGACAAGTATTACGCTAAACAAAAGACAGCGTTGACAATTTAGTTACTACCAACTGCCGCAAAATTCCCCAAATTGCACAGATTCAATTTTTATCATAAAAGGCTGCAGAATAGAAGAAAGTAGTATAAAAAATTCGTCTAAAAAGACTTAGTGTCGTACTGGAATTGTCATTTTTTAAAATTTGTTTTTGAATGTACTATATAGCATCTAGTGACTAAAGATCTTTTCACCTTTTTGAGGACGCGAAAATGTCCGAAACGTCGTTCGTCTTCCATTAATCTATTCTTCATGGATTTTACCATAAAAACTATTGAATATTATTGAGAGCGACAAATAGATTACTTGAGTATGTCATTTGTAAAATGTCAAAAAACAGTCGTGCAAATGTCATTCCACCAAAAGAAATAAGGTGATTTTATTTGCATTAAAAAAAAATATATTAATCATTTTTCTTTTATTTTTCACAACAAAATTCGATAATTTCCATTCGTAAATCCATCAAAATTAATTCAATGAATTAGTAATTGTTTTTTTTTTTGTGGTGAAAATTTTTAAATTGTGTCATAAAAAAATCCAAACGAAATTTGACCGATTTATTAGAAATTTCCAACAATCTCTTTGGTTTTCTTTTTTAATAACAACAAAACAACAAATAAAATCGATTGGGTGACTATTTTGTTGTTGTTGTTGTTGTTGTTTTTATTGCTGATTGGAAAGGCATAATGACATTAATTGAAGGTATTGGCGATGAGGTGACACATTTTTTTATTGGTGTTTTAATCGTTTCTATTGGTAAGTTAATTATAAAAGTATATTGTAATCAATGTAGTATTATTGTTGTTTTGCTTTTAATACAATTTCTTATAGTATTATTAGCTTGGTGGACTACGAATATATCTGAACAACGTCAATTTCATACGGTGTGGTTATTAGATAGACGACGACATAATCGTTTAAGAAGACGTTTTACAAATCATACACATACAGTTACAATATCTGAAGGTTAGTTTTATTTCGACAGAAATTAATTTGACATTGAAATTTTAATAATTTATATAAATAGCGACAAGTACAACTACAGAATCAACAAGCGGACCTCAAACTGTTACTGTTACACCACAAACAACAACAACAACAATGCCAAAACCACCAGAAGAACCAAGTACTAGTAACACACCCGAACAACATCAACAACAAGAAGTAGAAGAAGAAGTAGAGGAACAAAATCGTATAGTTGAAACTATGGATAATGAAAGTTGTATTGTTCGTCAACGTCGTTTAGCATTTTATAACAAAGATGATGATTCAAGTGAATGTTTTTTCCTTCTTCTATAATTAATTATCTATAATAAAAATAATAATTTAAGGTCATAAAGATAACACAACATCAACATCATCGATGTCAGAGCCACAACAACATACAAACAACACAGATATACGTATAAGATTGAAATATATTAATGATGATTTACGTATGGTTGATGGTAATTTGCGAGAGAAATTGGGCGATTTTAAAAAGTAGAAGAAATCAAATTATAAATTTAATTGATTGATTGATAATTATTTTTTCAGGCGTCATTTCCAAGGGGAATTATCATCAAATAAATTGGTACGTTTAATATTTAATGGTCAAGTTTTACAACAAGATACACGTACCTTAGAAAATTGTGGTTTTTTCAATAATTGCGTTGTACATTGTTTGATACATCAACAACGTTCTATAAGTGGTAATACAGATGAAACATCAAATAATCGTAATGATAATATGAATTCATCAATGAATCACGAACAAAACTTAAATAATAATAATAATAATCAAGGAAGAGATTGGGATTTGGGAAATTTTTTATTTGCATTGATTACATTCACATTATTATCAGCATGGTATTTTAGGTAATGATAATTTATAAAATCGAGTATTATAGTGATTAAATAATTAATTTTATAGATACGTCTATGCTCATTTATATACTGTAACAGCAACAGTTGGATTAATTCTAATGACTGGTGTCTTTTCAATAATTTTATTTGGATTTTTCTTCCCAGAACAAGAACATTTACCAGCTCAACGAATCGACAATCCAGGAATTCACTCATAATTGATTATCAGATAATTTGAAAAACCAAAAAAATTCCGATTATAAAATTCTACAATTTTATTGTTGTTATATTTGTTATATATAGAAATTTTATTTTTTTTTTTCCTTTTCCAAACAATATTGTTTTATTTAATTGAAATTATGGGCAAAATTTGTAAATATAATCCTGGATTATTTGTAAAAATCAAATTATAGATATCAAAATTAACTCTATAGGCACGCCTCCATACACCTTGTCATGACTGGTAGTCTGGACGAGAGAGATGAAAAACAGGTCCGACAAGTGAGTCATTTATTTTTATTATATACAGACTGTCTTAAAATGAATATTCAGCAGAAAAGGTGGGTTTTGGAGATAAAATTCTGAAACGAAAAGTATGTTACCATTTTTTTAATTAAGTATTAAAATAGACAATTAGTTGCCTGCTTATTAGCAGGATGAGTAGAGGCGTAGGATTAATGGAGATTTATGTGAAAGAAGTATGACAAAGTTACAATATCGGGGTTTAGTCCTTCCAAAGGTGGTTTTGCTATAGTTGCGATAATTTCAAAAAAAATTCTAGTAATAATTTTGTTAGTGACGTTGGTAACACTTTGATGAAAATTAACAAAAAACCCACTAGATTGTAAATGGCGTCATCGATGTTTATTTGTTGTATATTGTTATAATAATAAAAAGAAGATGAGTCCTAATTTAATTAATTCAATTATTTTATTGATAATTGCAATAATTCAAGGTAATTATTCAATTAATACTAACGAAATAATTGATTAATTATGGTTTTTTTGATTATTTCTAGATTACGATTTATGTAGTGCTAGTTTACCTACTTTAAATAAACCATCAACAACAAAATGTGAATTTTTCAATCAGACAATGTGTATTGATGGTAAAGGCGATGGTTGTAATGAAATTATAGAATGCGATTATCCTGGTGATGGTAAAAGGAATCATTGTTTCGTTTTATGGTCACCAGATGAAAATGGTAATTATAATATATCGTTGAAGGTGAATTTATTATAATTATTGTTAATCAATTAATTAACATTAATGTTTCCAATTAAATTTGTATTAGGGTTGTTTTTTGAATAATGAAGAATGTTATGATAAAAGTGAATGTATTGAAGAAGCACCTAAAGAAAGCCAAACTAAATATTTATTTTGTTGTTGTGAAGGGAATATGTGTAATCAGAATTTCACATGGAAACCAGCACCATTACCACCATCTAGCAGTATAATTAAACAAAATAATAATTTATAAATGTAATTTAATAATTAATTAATTTTAGCTGCAGTACCAGTTCTAGAAGTACCAACAACTTTCCCAACTGTTTATACAGTGACAATTGCAATTATTATTCTTGTTTTAGTTTTTGCAATTTGTGGTGTTTTATACTTTTATAAAAAAAGGAAATTCCATTTCAACGAGGTATATTGATTTATTTTAACAAATCTATTTTTAAATTAATCAATTAATTTTTTATTATTAAATGCGGCTGTATTTAGTGGGGGGTAAGTTTGGCCTCTAATTTAAAATTTATTGAAAAGGTCGACAGTTAGATTTATTTATTTATTGAATTTTTTTTGCAATTTTTGCTTTCTAAAATGGTTATATAAATTATTTTTGTTCTATTGTTAGTTGCCAACAACAGATCCGAATCCATTACCACCACCATCACCATATCAAATGACTGAAACTGAATTACGACCGATACAATTAATTGAGATAAAAGCCCGTGGTCGATTTGGTGCTGTATGGCGTGCTCAATTCAAATCCGAAGAAGTTGCCGTTAAAATATTTCCAATACAAGATAAACAATCATGGATAACAGAACAGGATATATTCAAATTGCCATATATGAACCATTCAAATATATTACAATTTATTGGTACTGAAAAACGTGGTGATAATTTACAAACACAATTTTGGTTAATAACAGCCTATCATGAACGTGGTTCATTATGTGATTATTTAAAAGCACATACAATAACATGGCAAGAATTATGTTTAATTGCTGAAACAATGGCAAAAGGTTTGATGCATTTACATGAAGCATTACCTGGTAAATCACCACAAGATCCAGTTAAACCGGCTGTAGCACATCGTGATTTTAAAAGTAAAAATGTTTTATTGAAACATGATATGACAGCATGTATTGCTGATTTTGGTTTAGCACTTGTATTCCATCCGAGAAAATCGTGCGGTAATACTCATGGACAAGTTGGAACAAGACGGTAATAAATTCACCTATAACTGTAGAATTTTTTGAAAAAATATATTATTTTATTGTAGTTATATGGCACCGGAAGTTTTAGAAGGTGCTATCGATTTCAATGCTGATGCATTTATACGTATCGATATGTATGCTTGTGGTTTAGTTTTATGGGAATTAGTGTCAAGATGTACAGCTCAAGATGGACCAATTGGTGAATATCGTCTACCATTTGAAGAGGAAGTCGGTCCACATCCGACATTAGAAGATATGCAAGAATCGGTTGTACAAAGGAAAGTTAGACCGACAATACAAAAACATTGGCGACATCATTCTGTTAGTATTCAAATTAATTACCTGAATTAAATTATTTATTTATTTTAAATTTTTTAATTAAGGGACTTGCTTCAATGTGCGATACTATAGAAGAATTATGGGATCATGATGCTGAAGCGCGTTTATCAGCATCATGTGTTATTGAACGAGTGATGATTCAAAGTCGATATTCGTGAAAATTTGCAATGGATTATTAATTGGGGCAGTTCTAACGCTAGTTGATGAGATAGCAAGCATATCGTACCTGCATCTAATTTAAACAAACAAATGGGAAAAAATAGCCGTTTATTTTTAGTTACCATTTTATTTTGTAAAAAAATTTACAGTTTTTTAATTTTTAATCGAAATCCCCCTACCAAAATGTGCCAAATGATTATATAGAGTTTTGTTTTCTGTTACGGAATTAACAACAAAATTATGGACACAGATGTGTGTGTGCGGTATATTTTTTTATCGAAACTTTTTCCCCTCTATACAAATAGTTATAGGAATTAGTTAAATAAATCTATAGTTAGTATTTTATGTAAATTTAATTGGATTGTTTATAGATTCATTGGTTTTTAAACGGAGATATGGGGAAAAGTTATTGAAATTTCAAGTATAGACTGATTTTGTCTATTTTTCTCCAAATTTGTGCCATTTAATTCGAAATTTTCTATCCAGTAGATCTGGATTTGATGAATATTTTTTCGAAATTGTTGAAATTTGAAATATTTTGATTAATATTATAAGGAAAAAAATTTAGTATTATTGAGGATGTTGTTAAACGATTGTATTTTGTATTGAAATTTTTTATTGAAACAAAATTGTTCGTTTAATAGCAGCTTTAGATTGATCAATGAATTTGGTAATTTCAAAGACTGATGTGAAAATTTATTATAATTATTATTAATAGTTTGTCTAAGAAAAAAACAAATATTGTAGCAACGTACCGATTGAGAAATCTTGCCCCCTATTTTTTTTTTGCTGTTAAAATATTGTATCCTATCCAAACTACCTCTGTAATATTTTTTGTTTTTGTTATCAAGACTACAAACAAATATTGGTGCTTTATTATTATTATTATTATTATTATTAATTGTATTTAGATTTAGATTCCCAATAATGTATGCATCACATATCAATCTCGGTTGCTTTAAATGAAACATTATTTATATTAGACATACTTATATACAGGCTGGTCCGCCAGGGGCTTTCCTGGTCTTGTAAGAACTCTGGCACTAGTGGAGAGAAAAAAAAGTTCTCTAAATATCACACTTTAGATAATCAAGTCCGTTTTTTTTTTTTTGCAACAACTAGAGCTAGAGTTACAAGATCAGGAAAGCCTCTAGTGGTCCATGCTGTATAGATAGTGTTTCCCCCTCAATTCGATGGTTCTCTAATATTATTTATTGTTAATTAATAGGTTTTTTTTTTGTCGTAACACAACAATCTAGTTCAAATTAAGTACAATCTTCTAATATATACAAACACAAACATAAAATTAAAAACAGGTAGCATTCCGATTTTATTTTTCTTCTCAAATCCAAATGAAACAATAGTGTGGTGATTTTTGTTTTGTTTTGTTTTATGAAATAGAAATGTATAATATTGATACTAAAATGGATAGTGGGAAGTTAGTTTCTAGTTTAATCTTAAATATCATTCTAACAATCTTTTATACGTGCTAAATTTAAATTAATTAATCAATTTAATTAAATTAATCATCAAAAACGAATTAAAAAGTGGATCTTATTGCATAATATTTTTTTCTCGTTGAATCGGATTGTGTATTAGTGAATAATTATTATCATTATTATTATAATGTCATTATTATTATCATTAAAAGATAGTTATAATAATATTGTATTTCGATGTCCTTTTTTTTTTATTCTAGCATTATTAAAGCACACTAATGGATTATTGCGATTGGTTGATTGATTGAAACAAATGTCAGTTAGCCTACTGAGTTATGAAAAAAAAAAAAAAAACAGAACCGGCTTGGGAAAAAATCGGTCCAACACTCGGACATATCCATCAGGCACGTGTGAAGCTACGCTTTTACAGTGTCTTTCTTGAATTATACAGACTGTCCCGAAATTAGGGGTTAATATTACATCACTATATTCTAAATAAAAGGTTGGTAACCCTTTTTAGTTAGTAGTCGGGCATATTTTATTACATTGGGATGTAATTTAAAGCTTTTACGCCTTTATTAAAATTTTTATTGCATCTGTAACTGGATGTACACAACAAAAAATACTGAGTAGAACCTTCCAGAGATACAATTCTAGTTTCAATAGAGTTGCACATCTTTCTGCGATTCAAAGCCACTGACGTTTATGAGTATAGATTATAGACATCACTTAATTTTTATCGTAGTAGAACTATGCACGTATTACGTACTTACGTACTTTTACGCACGTATTGGGTCCGTTGTCTCTCTTTGTATAAATGCGAGCAAGATCACAAATATCTCTATCTCGCCCGCACTTATATAAAACAAGACAACAGACACAATACGTGCGTAAAAGTATGTTGTGTGTGTGTGCCTTATTTATACGTCTAACGGCTAGGACACACAGAACGTATGTAATACGTACGTAAAAATTAAAACGTCATTAATTTTTTTGCATTGTGCATCATGGCCCAAGTTTCATGTTAATTATTATCTCTATTTTATTTTCGATTTATTGTTTCCTCGTCAAATTCAATTATTATCAAATATTCTATTGTTTTATTGGTTCTATGATAACAACGTATCACACAATAGCGTTAACTTATAAATTAAATTGAAATTATTCTAAATATAGAAGTGCACAAGTATGTACTTCATTTATTTATCTTGTAACAATGCAAAATATTATTATTAAAAAAATTATCAATAATAACGTAACACCTCCATTTTGAGAATTGCTATGACAAAAAAGAAACAACAAAAACAATAATAAAAGTTATTTGTTAATAATTCGAGGTATATGTTTGTCGATATTTTAATAATAAATATTTAAATACATCTCAATAAGTATCGTAAGGTGGTTTACCATGAGATTGATATAAACCGTTCCAGAACTTGATACTCCGGTTTTCCGGATTAACCAGCACTTGTAAATCTTTACCAATATCTAAATAATATAAACCAGTTGTATTTGGTATTGAACTAGTTACCCAATTTATATTTTGTAATAAATTATCAGTATATGGTGTTGGATTATGGTATTTAGCAAAATTCGTCCATAATCGCAACATTCTTGCTCTAACCATATCATCCATATCTGTACCATTATATTTACTAACCCATAAATAACCTAATTCTTCACTATGTGCTACACCAGGATGTGTACGATTTATTTCACCACCCAAATTACCTTCATAAGAGAATCGATAGAAATAGGTATTTGCGAATTGGCTGATTATACGGACGAATTCACGGATCGGACGTACGAATTGGTCGTCAGTAATATACTGAGAATTTCAATAAATAATTTCTAAAATTCTATTTATCTATCAATTATTACTTACCTTCATTATATTAACGTTGGATAATGCGATTGGTATGGCACCAAAATAGAATTTTTTAATTGCAACACCCAATAGAATATTGGTAAGTCCATTATCTATATTCATATCAATTGGTACTAGAGAACTTGGTTCTAAGTCGAATTTAGTTAGAATCAATCTAAATAAAGATGCGATACCATTAAAGTTGAATGTACCTTCTAATGAATTGAAACCGACAATACATGGGATTTTATTGAAATTGCCTTTCGATAAGGCTTCATGCATTTTCGTAGTGATTACAGCATCCTCATGCTCAGGTTCTATAGTTGGTGCCATAAGGAAGCCTTCGCGCAGACTAGTCGACAAATATTTCTGAAATAACCCAATAATTATCAATACTACAATTGTTGGAAGTGAGAGAGACTGATAGAGAGAGAGAGATATTAAGGGAGGGAAAGTTATGTAATGGGTGGGTGAGAGTGTTGTGGAGAGATGGAGGAAGAAGTTAGAAGAGCGAAGAGGTAGAAAGGGGACGATCGACTAGAATGCTCTTGAATTGGGCAAAGCTTGGCTGCCCATAAGTACTTATTCGATAAAAAAAAATCAACTTACAAAAGAGCTGGTGACGACTGTTTTCGATTGTAAACGTTTAGCATCAACTGTCCGTAAACTTTCTAATAAAACCGTCGAATTGTCAGTATCGAAGCCTAAATCCTTGCCAATAGCATAAGCAATTTCTTTATAATGCCTCGAAAATGCCCATAGAGACAATGAAACGCCCGATTCCAAAATAGCACTTTGGAATAAATTCTTGGTTAATGTTGATTGTAATAGATAAGCAACTGAAGCGGAACCAGCACTTTGTCCAAATAATGTTACCATTGTATTATTACCACCAAAATATTTTATATTGGCTTGTACCCATTTCAATGCCATTATTTGATCTTTCAAACCATAATTACCGGGTATTGTTGTATCACCAGTTGATAGAAAACCGAAAATACCTAATCGATAATTTAATGTGACGATGATAACGTTTTGTTCTAGAAAATAATCGGGACCTAATTCACTATAAGCTGATGTACCATATTGGAATGCACCGCCCGGTATAAATACCATAACTGGTAATAATAGTTGGGTTATATTCAATGGATTTTGTGGTGTATAAACATTTAAATATAGACAATCTTCACTGCCTTCAACAGGATCGGAATTTTGGATGCAACGCGGTGCATCGTCAGTTGCATTTAAAATACCAGTCCAGTTTTGTTTAGCAACCGGTGACTAGTAGAAATCAAATTAATTATTAAAAATATTATCAAGTACTTATATTAATTAGTAATTATTTACATTGAATCGTAGATTTTTGATTGGTGGTTCTGCATATGGAATAGCACGGAACGAATAATAATCGATTCTTTCACCAATCGTTCGATTTCTACTACCGCGAATTTTACCATTCGCAATTTCGATAATCAATTCACTATCATCATCTAGTGCTACACTAAATGCTAGTTGTAGAAAATAAAATATAATTAGTTTAGTTAGCAACATTTCGTTAATTAATGGAAATAAAATTGAAATAATGCGCTCTTTTTATTATGTATGGTGAATCAATTGATAAAGTTTTTTTATTTTATCAATCGGTTGTATCTGAAATTTAACAAAAGTTATTATCAATAAAACAACAATTGGTACTTTTAAAATTAATAATAAACGAACAAATAAGTTTGTATGTTTGTTTTGAGCATCGCCGGATTAATTTAATCATAACTATTGTTTTATGAATAATTTAACTCTAGATTATGATTTACAGCTTTTTGAACAAGTACCCAATTTGTTTGGAATAGGTTTAATTATTTATATTCTTGTCTATTTTATTGTTAAACTAAATTTTGAAGATTTTAATAATAAATCAAAACTACAATTTCTTAGAAAATCGGATTTATATCCACAAAACTTATCTTTCATTTGGAAAATTCCTAATGTTGATGTTGTGATGATGATGATGATGATTTTTCTGTCATAATTAGAGAAAAATAAAAACAAACGAAATACTTTCTAATGATTCGATTAAATCTATTCATCGCTAATAATAGTACAAGTTATTATTTTTTTTTCCCCATCAACAACAATAATCACTTATAAGGCTTTATATTCGATTGGCATTCAAGATAAATGAATAATCCAAGTATAGACATTTGGAGTCGGCAATTTCAAAATTGATTCTATCATAATTTATATAATCGGAACGATTAAAATGATATATTGCTTGATATTCACAAAAGATATACCTACCTAATGGTAAGCATGATTAAATTTGTTTTGATATGTTCGAGATATCATCTGCAATATACCTAAGATGAGTGAATTGTTGTCTGTCTCCTATAATTATGTCTATTGAATTGAGTGCGTACTCAAAGTTTATGAGTTATGAGGACTTGACTGTTGTGCCTTACACTATAGACTCCTAATATAAATACAATGATGAACGAACAAGTGGAGACCAAGACCAAGACTGTCGTGGTCTAGCTTACTTACTGTTAATAATTAAGGATAACTTAAATTCAAAAGAACATTCTTCACTTTTGGAAGAAATTTGCTCTAAGACAACAAATCTGGAATGAATATAGTGTCGACCAAATACCAAATATCGATAATATTCATCGTATGCTGTCGCTACTCTGTTTTATCGCCGGATTTCGCAACTTCCGTCTGTTGTCGGTGAAGATTAAAATGTTCCCCCAACTGTGTAGTTGCAGTGTGGACACAGTATTATTATTTATCGTCTGCATCAATTAACTTCAACTATATAGTTTTTGTCTTGACCGAAGTGCCGTTGTAAATCATTTGGCTATCATTAAGTTAAGAGCTCGGTTGTTGGACAAGAAAGCTTCTGAATTAATCGAGAATATTCTTATATTTGAAATTCATAAAATTGAATGAATTTGCTTTTCCCGCTTTTCAATTTGTTTTCAGCGCCCTCTGTAAGTGAGATGAAAAAGTTGTAATTAATTTTCCACATAGTCGGCGTTGTAAAGTTGTCGTCATCAAACAGTATTACCAAACTAAGAAAGTTTCAAAATGTCACCGCCTTGTTTTTGACGTTCAATAAACATTCTAAAAAAAACACCAATTTAAATCCATATATTATCGAATTTATAATTGAAATAAATAGAGAAAAAACCAACTAATAATAATTCAAGAACCAAATACATCATTTATATTATAGAAATACCTATGATTTAAACCGGTAAATATATTCTACATAACCTCAAACTTTGATTAACAACAGCAAAAAAAAAAAACTTTACAGGAAACAAACAATAGAATTATTTAGTGAAAATGGCTCGGCAATTAACACAAAATGAACGTAAGATTGCTGAGAAATTGATAATATTAAATGATCGTGGTATTGGTATGTTGACACGTATTTATAATATAAAAAAAGCTTGCGGTGATGCAAAATCGAAACCGAGCTTTTTGTCCGATAAAAATTTAGAATCGTCTATAAAGAATATTGTCCGACGTTTTCCATCTGTCGATAGTAAAAGTTTAACAGCCATACAAGGATTGAAAAATGAAATTATCAAATCATTATCATTATATTATTATACATTTGTTGATTTATTGGATTTTAAAGATCATGTCTGTGATTTATTGACAACAATGGATGCTTATCAAGTCGATTTAGATATTTCATTAAATTTTGAATTGACAAAAAACTATTTAGATCTAGTAACAACATATGTATCATTGATGATATTATTATCGCGCGTTGAAGATCGTAAAGCTGTATTGGGTTTATTTAATGCAGCTTATGAAATTGTTAATACAACATCAGATACAAGTTTTCCACGTCTTGGTAATATGATTATGGATTATGAGATACCATTTAAAAAATTATGCGAAGAATTTGTACCGCATTCGAGATTATTATTGAATGCTATAACATCATTATTACCAATCTATACACCACGTAATGTATCAGCTGATAAATGGCGTTCCGAATTGAAATTGAGTTTAGTTGGTAATCCGGGATCATTATTGAAACCGGTACAATCAGATCCTGATCGTTTATCATGCGATTCATGTGAATATTTATCATTGGATACAATGGAACGTTGGATTATTTTCGGTATGCTATTGATGCATCAAAATCTACAACAAGATCATTTGAATAAATTATGGATAAATGCATTGGAATCATCATGGGTTATACCGTTGTTTCGTGATGAAGTCGTCCATATCCATCAATATATTACGAGTTTTTTCGACGGTCTAAAAGGTTATAGTAAACGTATATCAGAAGTTAAAGATTGTTATAATCAAGCAATACAAAAAGCCGGCTATCAACATAGAGAACGTCGTAAATTCTTACGTACAGCATTAAAAGAATTAGGTTTAATATTTATGGATCAACCGGGTCTATTAGGACCGAAAGCATTAATGGTATTTATGGGTTTATGTTATTCGCGCGATGAAGTTTTATGGTTATTGAGACACAATGATAATCCACCGCAACAAAAGAACAAAGGTAAATCAACGGAAGATCTAGTTGATCGTCATTTACCGGAATTGTTATTCCATATGGAAGATTTACGTGTATTAGTACGTAAATATAGTCAAGTGATGCAACGTTATTATGTACAATATTTATCGCATTTCGATGCGATTGCTTTGAAAGTGATGATGCAAAATTTGAATAGTTGTCCAGAAGATGAAAGTTTAATTCTATCATCATTATGCAATACAATAGCCAATTTATCGGTGAAACAAGTTGAAGATAATGAGACGTTCAATTTTTTCGCATTCCGTCTAGATTGGTTCCGTTTACAAGCTTATATGTCAACAGTTAAATCACCATTACGTATTATCGATAATAAAGATTTGGCGAAATTTCTAGATATGGTACAGTTCCATACGAAAATGGTTGATAATTTAGATGAAATGTTAATTGAAACATCCGATTTATCGATTTTCTGTTTCTATAATCGTATATTTGAAGATCAATTCCATATGTGCTTGGAATTTCCAGCACAGAATCGTTATATTGTTGCATTCCCATCAATTTGTAGTCATTTCCAAAATTGTACACATGAATTATGTCCAGAAGAACGTCATCATATACGTGAACGTAGTTTATCCGTTGTTAATATGTTTCTAGATGAAATGGCTAAAGAAGCGAAAAATATTATAACAGCTATATGTGATGCACAATGTAAAATGAGTGATAAATTATTACCGAAAAATTGTGCACATCTAATATCGCAACAAATCAATCGTAAGAAAAAGGAGAAAAACAAAAATAAAATTTTAGAAATTGAAAAACCCGGCAAAGAGAGTTACCGCAAAACACGTGAAAATCTAACAACAATGGATAAATTACATATGGCATTAACTGAATTATGTTATGCTATCAATTATTTTTCAAATATAAATGTATGGGAATATACATTTGCACCACGTGAATATTTACATCAACATTTAGAAAGTCGTTTTGCACGTGCTCTAGTTGGTATGGTCATGTATAATGCTGATACAAATGAAATCGCCAAGCCTTCCGAATTATTAGTCAGTGTTAAAGCATATATGAATGTATTACAGACAGTTGAAAATTATGTACATATCGATATAACACGTGTATTCAATAATTGTTTATTACAACAGACACAACCAGTTGATAGTCACGGTGATAAAACAATAGCCGCTATCTATACTCAATGGTATTCGGAAGTATTATTGAGACGTGTCAGTGCTGGCAATATAATATTTTCAATGAATCAACGTTCATTTGTTAGTATAACAGCAGAAGGTTCGATACCATTCAATCCAGAAGAATATTCCGATGTGAATGAATTACGTGCATTAGCTGAATTAATTGGACCATATGGTATGAAACAATTGAGTGAAACATTAATGTGGCATATAGCCAGTCAAGTGATTGAATTAAAGAAATTAGCTGAAACAAATAAAGATATTTTATTATCGTTACGTACAAATTTCGATAAGCCGGAAGTGATGAAGGAACAATTCAAAAAATTATCAAATGTCGATAATGTATTACAACGGATGACAATTGTCGGTGTTATATTAAGTTTCCGTCAATTGTCACAATCATGTCTAACTGATATTTTAGAACAACGTATACCATTCTTATTAAGTTCAATATTAGATTTCCGTCATCATTTACCAAGTGGTGATCCATTGAAAATTGTTAGTGAAATGACATCAGCTGCTGGTTTACCATGTAAAGTGGATCCGACATTAGTGAATGCATTGAAATTACAAAAACCGGAACCGGAAACCGATGAACATTTATCTGTATGTTTATTAATGGTATTTGTTGCTGTATCAATACCGAAATTAGCTAGATTAGATCAATCTTTCTATCGAGCATCGTTAGAAGGACATACAAATAATATACATTGTATGGCATTAGCTGTTAATCATATATTCGGTGCATTATTCACAATATGTAATCAAGGTGATATTGAGGATCGTATGAAAGAATTTCTAGCATTAGCATCATCGAGCTTATTACGTTTAGGACAAGAGGCTGATAAAGAGGCTACGAAAAATCGTGAATCCGTTTATCTATTATTAGATCAAATCGTACAAGAATCACCATTTTTAACGATGGATTTATTAGAATCATGTTTCCCATATGCACTTATACGTAATGCTTATCATGCTGTTTATAAACAGGAACAGATGCTGGCTTAAAAGTTATTATTATTGATTTCAGTGCCAAATTACGACCAATTCTTTATATAAGTCACATTTTTTTATTATTATTATTATTATTATTATAACATTTATTATTTTGATTATGGTAGATTCGGATTTAAGAGGACATGGGCGGAGCTAATTGTTTGAGCCTTCCATACTCCTATTTGATTGGCTACTGCGGTCAAGTGCTGTGTGTGAAGGGGTCAAAACCAGTGATTATTAGTTCCACCTTGTCCTTTCAATTCCGAAAGACCGATAAATATATTCATTATTTTTTATTCTATAATTATTATTATGAATTAGATAATAATTGAAATATAATTATGTTGAATAGTATTTATTTATAATAAATTAGTTTTTTTTTTATTATTATTATTTTTGAGCTGATTGTAGTACAATATAAATTATTATAAAATGCACTTTTAATATATTCCATTTAATTGTCATTCATCTACGATCATGTACTCCATTTTTCTTTTTCTAGATGAATAAACAACTTTTATATCTTACAATACATTTTTTTTCATTTCGTAACCCATGAGAGCCCTGAAAAAAATTATTAATAAAAATTTAGATAGGGATATTTATGAAGTCGCTCACACTTACTACAACTCATATTACACTTTTATTGCAATGGATGGACATGCTGTGTGTTCTGAGTAGTAAGGTGCCTATCCCTAACGTATAGAGTAGCGGCCATAATAGCAATACGTACTTTATTAGCAGCAGCTTTATTGAAGCCTACTGTTGTTGTATTAAACCATGACCGTAAGTTCTCCAGCCATGATTTTCTTCTTCTGCCAGGACCTCTTCTTCCATTTATCCTGCAACTGCAGAACAAGCTGCAGCAATTCAGATCTTTGTTCATTTCTCATAATATGTCTCGGCTATTCTATCTTTAGTGTCTTAATTTTTAGTAGGATTTCTTTCATTTTTCCAATTCTTTCTAGAACAGCTCGATAAGTTTTGCTTTGATTTTGAAATATATCTGAAGAAATTTGAAATTGAGATACAGAAAAAAAACACGGTAAGGATGAACTGAAAATCCAAATTTCTAATTCTAACCAATTTCAAAATTCCGATTCAAGGGAAATTTGTGGAATTTCCCAAAAAAATCCATTGTTAAATCTATAATTGTAAATTTTAATCGTTTTTATGCCGGAAAATTGAGAAAAATCAATAATTTTCTCAATTCCTCATAATATACAAATTTTCAAGTTTATAAAAATTGATAAGCTTTCAAATTTGTTCTCTGCGTCAATTAAAAGCAAGCTTTAAGGTCAGTTTTTCATTTTCTCTATATAGTTTTAATGAATAAACCCAACAGCAACAGCAGAGAAATCCTGTATATACAGTAGAACTTTGCTTAAACGGACACTTATCTGACAATGAATAGTCTTAGCGTAATTTATAAAATAGTTAATGATTTAAGCTTCAATAGAGTAGAACCTCACTAACGCCGACACCTACGAGGTAACGAAAAGTGTCCGTCCATTGATTCGGTGTCCGCTCGAAGAAATTTCTAATCAAAAATTCGGAAAGTAGCGATGGGGGGCGGGAAGGGGGGACTGTCCAGTGTCCACTAAGAGAGGTTTTACTGGATATGTAATCAATCTTAAAGTTAAGTACGATTCTATATGGAATTCTAATCGTGATCGACTTGAATCTTTTATTTTGCTAATAATTTTTTATATTTCTAATATAAAATTCGAATAAAACTACAATTTTATAGCCGGAAATTCGGAAAATCTCTCGTTAATTGATAATTAAACAATTTGGACTTC
>JAZBGX010000692.1:0-24058 GCA_037414775.1 Zonitis immaculata | reverse complement strand
TATATATATATATATATATATAAGTGGTGGTGATGTCGATACGTCGATATACCATTTGTTCACTTGTCACGCTTGTCACCATCAATTTCGTCTCATAAAATTGTGTTAGAATGGGGCGCTATAGTGGATGGTTGGCGTGCTGTACGATTTGTGACTGTACCATGAAATTCTTTCAAGCATTAAAAATATTCAACCTGTCACATTTTATAAATTCCAATGAATTTTTTTTTTTGGTGAGACGAGAAAAAAAACTAATTTGTTTTTCGAACGTAAGTCGTTGATTAATTCTTAATATCTGAATGAAAGAGATTGCCGGACAAATTTAATGGTTCTAAATTTTTTGTTTGTTTCTCATCCATCTCTCTAGTTTCATCTTTACCTTTATTTCTGTCTCTCTGTTTTGCCTATATACCTCTTTTTCTCTCCGTCTCTCTCTCTAGCTTCTTATATTTCTTTTCCTTTATTCATTCCTCTTCGTCTACCCACCTCTTTTTTCGTCTTCACCTCGCCACTCCATCTTACTATCTATCTATATCTCTCTATATCATCCCATATTTTTCTCCAATCATCTCTCTCTCTCTTTCTCCTTCTATTTTTCTTCTTATACATCTCTCTCTTTCTTTAAACAAATCAGGAAGATTCCTAAATGTTACCAATCTCATTCCGCATCTCTTTCACCTTTCTTTAGCTTTCTCTCTGTCTCTCTGCCCCCACTGCCGTCTTACTCTCTACATCTCTCTGTATCATCTCACCTCTTTCCTTATATTTAGCTCTCTCTCTCTCTCTCTCTGTATTTCTCTCTCCATTTTTCTCTTCATTTACCTCTCGATTTCCTCATCTCTATCTCTCTCTCTCGCTCGTTCAATATTTCTTCCTTTGTCTGTATTTATCTCTAGTTACTCTCTACCCCCCCCACCCATCAATCTTTCTTTTTTTTGATCAATTCGACAGAATTTTTATATAACTCGTTCTCTCTCTCTCTCTTCTTCGATTCTGAATTGCGGTCTCTCTTGACTCTATCCTTCACCTCACTCACTACATCTTGTTTTATGATTCCAACTCTCTCTCCTTATTCGTCTCTTTATCTCCCTTCATCTCATCCTCTCTCTCAATTTTTCTGTCGCTCTACATTTCTCTTTCTCTATTTACCCGTCCATGTTTCTCACTTCATCTCAATCTCTCTGTCCCCTTCCTTCACTATCCTACCTCTCTCTCTCTCTCACCACTATCCAATAAATGATGGATAAGTGGGACTAAATAGGTAGTTTTTACGTTTCCGGATATATTTTATATAAAATAAGAAACCATTTGACCAATGATTAAATAATATTGAGGAATCGATCAAAAATAGCGGACTGTATGTAATCTATGTGTATTTTCAATTTAAATTCAATGGAAATTTCCATAAATTTCCATACAATTTCCTTTTTATTTTTCTCTTTGTTTACGTTTATATATAAATTTTCAATAAAATAGAAAAACGAATAAACTAGTTTGCTGCTTTTCCTATTATTTCATATATAGAAAATTCCGATATATAGGTATATATATATATATATATATATATATAATAAGAGCACAAATATTCCCAACACGTATAGGTAAATGTATATGGAACATAGCCACATTGATATAATTTAATAAACTTTATCCTTATTTATTCAATACAGAGTGTCCCATATTATTACGTTCAATTTTCAATAGAGATAAACTTAATTATTATTATAATCGATGGCATTTCCGATAATGTTACACAATGCTAGACAATTTTTACGCATATCATTGGGAGATTTGTTAGAAATGACCGATGACAGATAAATGTAACGAATCTCGTGACGCATTGTATATAATGTGTAGCGAGTTTTATTGATTTTCTAATTATTATAATGCGACAAAACAAAATTATTATATACATATATATATATACACCCATATATACAGGATCGAGTACGTTTTTTTTTGTACCTACTAGTACCAGACTTGCAAGACCAGAATGGCCTCTGATGGACCGTTCTGTATATATTTTGGTTTAATGGAATAATAATTAAGTAAAATTGGAGTTAAATGAATAACACGTAATTTTTGGCAAAAGAAAAAAAAAGATTAAAATTAACACAACAACACAATTTAATATATTGTCGTATTATTAACGTGACATGGAATCATAGTAGGCGACTCTGTTATATTGTACAAAATCTGGAAGCTAGCACGTTTCACATTAAATATAAAATAGTCAAAACCAAATTCAAATGTACAAATATATACAGTGTGCATCCCGACGATATAACCTCAACTGTTCAGGACTAATGAACGCTCATGGAGACACACTCTGTATATTTATATATAATCTCGATGATGATGATAATAGCAGCTTGTTGGGACTAGTATATTAAATCAATCAAGATCTAGTTCTAGTTGACTGGAGAGAGAGAGAGAGAGAGTGACCTTCGAGCGAAGATGGTTATTCAATATTTAGACATTGATTGGACAACGAGTTTTATCAGCCACTGTAAAAGTAGCTGCAAAATTGGATGCATAATCTATCAAATTAGGAAATTCAATGCCCAAGAGGACAAAGACTTCTTTTTGTGGTTATGAACTCAATGCAACTATATTGCGGTGCTAGTATGCAACCCGACAGCAAGTCGACTTGGTGCAAAAGATTTGAGGACTGTGTCCCTTAATGTTCTACAATTGAGCGCTGGTGCTAAGGATGAGCATTGTGACAGAGCAGCACCTGTGAAATTTGCAAAAATCGAAGATCTAGTTTTAGTTGACTGGAGAGACACTTTCAGCTGATCTCACAAAGATGTCATACGGCAGTGCTTAAAGGAACCTTAGCTGTGACTTTTACTTGTAGAAGGTGTCCGTACTTTAGGTACCCAGAAAGTTGACGTCCCCACCGAACAAATGAAAATAACGAGTCGTCATTTTAAGAGCAATGGTTGGGGGCTCCATCACTTTGATTCTGCGACTAAATAATAATCGATGACTTGGAAATGACCGTGCAAAAAGTTATGGTATCCGTTCTTTTTGGATTCCGAGGCGTTACTGTGATTACCTGCGAAACGGAGCAAAGTCTTACTATGCTGATCAAAAAAAAAAACGATTGCAGACAGCCATCCAAGGGAAATAGATGAGGCAAACTGCGAACTGGGTAGTCATTTATATAACCAGAAAACAACGCAGCCGCATACAAAGTCGAGTAAGTTGCAATAGCTGCCATATTCGAGAAGCAAGCTCTCGATCTCCCAGCGACTTTAATCGCTTACGCTGGTTGTAAGAGCGAATCAAGCATAGGAAATTTGAAGATAGAGCTTAGAAAAAGTGTTCGTTCGTGCTTTACAAAAGAGATAAACCAATTTAGTGTATTGATTCGATCACTCCTCGTATATACTTGTCGATTTTGTCGACATTGGGCAGGTTCAATTTCTAGAAGGATTCCCCACAATACGTTAAATTGAATAATGTCTTTAAATTTCAGTTATTGATTTTTAAGAGTTATCGTAATCGAATCCGCTGTAGAAGGCGTCGCTTTGATATTCTCATTATTCTCCACATTTAAGTCTTTCATTTATCGATTGATGACATTTATAAGCCATACAATCGGATTAATTAAGATATATGGTTTCTATAGTTATTCCACTAATCTAACATTAATTAAACTTCAAGATTAGTCGATAAATTCAAGTTTTTGCTTGATATTAGAACAAGTGACTAGACTAATAGTAATCAAATTTCGTATACCCCTATAAGGTCAAATTTGATATCTGATCGGATCTAGATCTAATCGGATGTTAAGAAATACTCCAAGCAATTCTAATTGGATTTTTTTTTTGATATTGCAAGATCAATAATATACTTGTCGTTATTT
The DNA here is from genome assembly GCA_037414775.1 of Zonitis immaculata. NCBI lineage: Eukaryota > Metazoa > Arthropoda > Insecta > Coleoptera > Meloidae > Zonitis > Zonitis immaculata. The sequence continues at coordinate 20,184 of JAZBGX010000692.1, read as the reverse complement.
AATTGTATCCGATGCGATCGATCTGATTGTAAAAAAAATTGTTCCCATTAATCTGACAAATTATGTTGTACGATCAATCGAATTATAACTAAAAAAAAATAATAATAAGATTCAAATCTTCATGATTATTATTATTATTATTACTACCATGTGCACGTTATCTTAAAATGAAGTCTCAAAACAAAAGATTGTTGCTATTTTCTTATTCTACAAATAACAATAGTGAATCGTACCTGTAGTCAACTTTGCAATTACTCTAATGGCAAAAAAAACCAAAACAATAACAATAACATAGCAATATTACATCACAGTTATCAGTTTACAAATATTATTATTCGTTCGTATTCAAGGTACGACGTTGCAAAATTATCCAATCGCTGTGGTATTTTTTCGCCAAGATCTACTATTACCTGGTACTTTGTAAATTAAATTGATATGGCTTGGAGGGAGCTATAATTAGTTGACTGTTATATTATTATAGAAATTATTGTAAATGATTTTTTTCTTATACTATCTAGATCAATTTCATTAATTTTGTTGCATCTCTACTATTGTTGGTGTTGTGGTTGTTCAATTTACACGATAAAATCTCTCAAATGGCTTTGATAATATCGTAGTACAATTTAAAGAAAATGCTTGTAAAACCTATTTTAGTTTTATCTTTGCTCCCTTGTTAAATCTCTCTCTCTCTCTTGCTCTCTTTCTCTCTCACTCCCTCCTATATAGTATACTCCGCTCATTGTTCACTTCCAGCTTATTTCTATCTTTCCAATCTCTTCAATAGCTTTCACTCTCTATTTGACTCCCTTGAATCCCGCATTCCATTCTCTTTCTAACCCTCTCACTTTTTCTATCCATCTCTCTTGATATCCCTCACTTTCTACCTACTAACTCCTTTTCTAAATCTCAGTTAGAGAACCACTCTCTCTCTCTCTCTCTCTCTCTCTCTTCCTCACCCTTTGTAACATAATCTTTCCATCCCACATCTCATCCACTATCCTATTACTCCCTGCCCCCCCTCTCATCCGCTGTCTATTCCATCCACGTTCCTGATCCTCTACTACTAGCCCCTGAGAAGTCAGAGGCAGTGCTTCCGATAGCGTGAAGTACGTTCTGATGGTGTCTCTAATATTGAAGGTACTCTCTTCCGACCAAAGTTTGTCATTCAATACCTAGACATTGATGGGACCTCAGAATTTAGGAGTCTCGGACGATACGGAACTGTGATTACGACAAGTAGGAAACAATAGAGACTTCCATGCGGGAATGCCAGTCGCAATAAGTGACCTCTATGAAGGTTCGGTGAGCAAACTTGGTGATATCAGCAATTGAATCTTGACTAAAGAGAAAGTCTGAGGGTCTGAGCCAGGTGAATTATTTTGTGACTCAAATGATTGCAGAACCTATTAGCACAAACTGGAAGGTGACATATTGCACGGAGACAAATATAGCGGAGTACACGGTCTGATGGATCGAGTGCCGACGATGGATGGAACTTCAAGTGGCGACATTGACTTCAGATAATGTTGCACTCTAGCAAAGACTAGTGTACCATCGAATTATCGGTAGAGGTTTATCTGAGTGGAATGACGGGCGATGGTAGAGTGCTGGTGGAACCGTAAGGTGAGATCACTCTATCACAGGTTGTGATCTCTACCACGATATTTCTATCTTCACTTCTCTATCTTCAATTGCTACGACCCTCTGCCTATCTTCCGCTCTTCATTTTTACGATGTCTACTCTATCTCTCTCTCTCTCTCTCTTGTCTCTATCTCCTTTCATATTTTAACATATCTCTCTCGTTTCCTTCCTCATCTATAATCAACGAAGTCACTGACACACAATCACCATAGTGCATCATGAATTGTTAGTTATACAGTTCTAAAGACAAAAATCGAAACAAATTTATAGTCTTTCCATTAGAAAAAGTAAAACTCAATTGGATTTGATTGATAATCCATCATTTTTGTTCTTCCTTCATACTCCAACAACAAGCTCTCCTAATCTTTTGTTATTTCTTGTCGTTGTTGTTTGATGAACATATAATCAAATCGTATCTTTAATAGTCAAGCTTAATATTCTCTCTCTCTCTCTCTCTCTCCATCTCTCTCTCATTATTATCAACAACAAATCAAAAATCCTTTAATCATATTCCTATTGTTTTCCTTTAATTGTCCTATAGTGTGTGTGTGTTGAAGTTTTAATAAAATTCAGGTAATATTCCAAGAAGGAGCAAAAGATAAGAAAGAAAAAATCTTTCGCCTTATTTCAATATAAAGTTTTCCAATTTTTTTCCTACCGTTTTACTATCATTATTATTTGGTAAAATTAATCTGTAGTTAAATATTCGCTTTTCTATAACCGCTAAGATAACCGCTGACTATATACACACACTTTTTAATTAATCTCTTTATGTTGGTTGAAGTTCGTCTTCACTTTATCCCATTTCCCTCTCTCTCTCTCTCTCTCTCTATCGCGCATATAGTTCTATCTATCTTTGTCTTCATGTTGCTTTCATCATCATCATCGTTTTCTTATCGTTTGAAACTCTCTTTAAAGATACGTAAATTAATTTTAATGGAAATTCAACCAGAAAAAGCGCTCTAAGGTTCATATTTCATTAATTTATCGATAGGGGCTGTCTATACGTAGAAGGTTTTATTATTATCAGTATTTTTTTGTTGCTGTTGTTGTAATTCCAAAAACACACCTCATTTCATTTTAAAATACAAATGCCTGTTTCATTTTGGAAAAGATAAAAGAGAGAGATTCCTTTTGTTTGGAACTTTCTTTTTTTTTTTGCATTGTTTTCGGATTTCAGTCGCCAACTTTGCGGTTTTTTTTCTTTTTCATTACATTACCGCTCTACATTTTTTTTTTTTAATTAAAAGTCATTCAATCTCAGCAAAAAACTTTAACAAAAAAAAAAAAATATGTATATATAGGAAAAATTCAATTATCGAATAAATTCAATGGAAAAATTGACTTAAAATAAGTTACAGTGAAGTTTTATTGAAATTAAATGGAATAAGAAACAGCCTTTTCAGCTGGCATTACCCACAACTCAACAATTCTATTCTTTTACTTTTACTTTATAACAAAATGAGGAAAAACAAACTCCATTATTACAGTACTTTGTGGAAATCTACTTAACTTATCACGAAATAGACCGTAAAATCTTCATCTTTGTCACTATGTATCGGTTTTTATTCGTCGTTTTTAGATTAAAAGAAAAAAAATGAAACTGTTTCATTGGACATATTCCAATAATAAAAGAAGAATCCGGACGTTATTAGACAATCGTCCTGCAATATATGCAAGGAAATAAATAAAATTATCTAGAACGTATCTATTTGAAACAAAAATAAATTACGGTATATACGGAATTGGAAGGACATTGCCCCACCGCTACATTATCAAATATTCATTTGAAGGCAGTTGTTGCTAAATCCCACTATCTGTAGACATTAACAAAACTTCGATATTAATTATGACATATTCGTAATTGAAAGGACATAGAATGGATTACTTGTTGCTCCCGTCACAAATCATTAGACGCCAATAATTGTCAATTGATAGTTCATCGAAAAAAAAATTACTATCTATTATTCTTAGTTCTATGGTAATTGCTCTATCTTTTTCTAATATACACAACGACAAAAACAACATAATTGAATGAGTTGAACAAAGACGGATTCATGTCAATCATAATATTTTAACCAATATATGTAGTTGATCCCTCTCTCTCTCTCTCTCCTTATGTCTGAATATTATTAAATGCCTCACCACTCTACAACAGTACCAACATAATACTTGATTTTCGACAAATAGAATACATTCTATCTCTGTCGGATAATTATCAATAGATAGTTAATTGTAGAATAAACTTACCATTTATTTCTATTAATTCTATCTGATGATCGCTCTCTCTCTATCTTTCTCCAACAGACCCAAAAATAACTGAAAACAAAGATAACATGCATTAGAATATCAAATATTATTGCATAAGTTAAACAAAGACGGTTATATGTTAATAATTATTCAATTGTAGTCATAAAATAAAATTACCTTTATATTAGAATATATTTTATTTCACTCTAACAAGAAAATCACAATCTATTTTGATTAATTCTATGGTAATCGTTCGATCTCTTTCTCGCAAACACAACTATATACGTGATGAACAAGGATAGTTGCGATATATCAATGAATGAATTAACTAGAAACGGATATATGTTGATCGATGTGATTGAATCTATAATTTCGCATGTCAATATCACCATTTCTGTCTCTATCTCTCTCTCTCTCTCTCTCTATTTCGGTAGGTGCACCGGAATTCTTCTAAAATTTCATCACAACAATCAATTTTATAGAAAATTTCCTTACAAATCTGTATATTGTCACTGGAATCTAAATCTACCATTACTATATATTTTCCAAACCACCCTTAGTATAGACAACCCTTAAAATTAACCAATTTCACACGAGTATATAAATTCGATTACATATAATATTATTATGTATAGTTGTAATTAATATTTGATTTATTTTTATAAAAATAAGGGTGTACATGTCTGTATAACCCACCACTTTATAATAAAAGTGGATGAATAAATAGGGTGTCGTTTATAATACAGCGTTGTACGAGCATTAGTTTCTATCTCTATCCCACTCTCTCTCTCTCTCTCTCTTTTTAGTAATACCACCTAACTAATTTATGGATATAACATAGACGATTAAATTTGCCGCCAACGTTACTACCACCCCTTTATAATTTAAGGGTAGTTGGGTAATATCAAGACCATCGTATATCTCACCTATATTTTCCAGGCTCACTCACATATTAAAGCTTGATAACGTTTTTGTTTGTGTGTGTGTGTGTTTTTTTTATAATATGATAAAGAAAATGGAAGTGGTTGGAAAATTTTTCTACAAAATTTTCATGAAAATTCGATATTAAACAAAATCTCCCACAGAACTAATTCTATCGATAAAATAATATAGAATGAATTCAAGACAAAGAATTCTAGTCATCTCTTTCTATAGAATAAGTCAGATAGACATACAGCTATTTGTGTGCTATGAATGCATTGTTCGTTTCGTTCTAGAGGTATCACATTGCTAAATCAGCTTAGTACATGTGAAATTTAGAAAATACGATAGAGCTCGGACGAAATGGAAGTCCAGCGGTGCTAAGTATGGGTAATAAGCTGGATATGGTACTACATCGTAGCTGAGTTGCTTCAGTGAATGAACGTCTTGGATAGTACTGGCAAGTTGACGGAAATGTTTGCCTAGGAGCTCGATCGAGAGGGTTGACTAGTTGCGGAGAAGCCCCCAGACGAGCATGATTTGCACGCCCGAAAAAACAGCTGAGGAGAATTTTACGACTTCGACAGAACTGGCGGGTCATCCCTATAAGGAATGCGAAAAACGTGTCATAGGTCATATTACTCATGTTACTCTCATCTCAGGTTACTGACTGTGCAAAAAATCTAGCGATACGACAGCAGGAGTAGAGATCGACATATTGATTCCACTGCCGTTCGGTGAGTTCCAGTCAACACATGGGAATACATCGCGCTTCAAGTTTTCTGTCGCGAAGTGGACTGGCGTCTTTTTGCAAGTACCTCATCTAATACAATTTGAGAACCACTGTTCTAGAGAATATAGAAATACAAAAGAATTCAAAAATTAAAGAAACAATAACATAATTTATTATACTATACAGTCACCCGGCGCATCCGCCAATTTTTACAACTACGTTAGTATATTGTAAAATTACTATAGATGGGCAGTGATAGCACATTTTCAAACAAATGCTACTGAACCATTTGATTTTATTAGACTTTATCATCGAAACTGATGAAAAATAACGGAAAACTAGGTTTGCAAGATTAAATTCTGATTCAATTTTCAACGTCAAATGTACGGTGGAAGTTTGAAATTGGTTCTTGGAATAAGTCTTTTCAAATACTAATCATATTTCGTTTTTGCATATATATATTTATTATCCGCTTCACATCGCTATGGTAATACAACTCTACAGGTAGTAGTAATAGTAGTGGTAGAGCTCAAGCATGTATTTTTCCTTCCTTTGATAGTTCCGATCACTTTTAAATTGAATTGGTTTACCATCTGTGATATTACAGAGCTCGTCTAGTGGAATATACTTCGTTCGGAACTGAGGTGAGAAGAAATTGATAATTACTCTAGCCTCTGTTGGGCGGCTTAGTTGACTGAGCGACAATAGATGGTGCATCCATACGTCCGCTCCTTAATTATTAGTACAAACTTCTATATTATGAAGGTATATATATATAGAATCTTTAATTTTAATGGAGTGGAAATTATGGACCTTTAACAAAGTTCGACTACAACGATTTCATTTAATATGTTCTAGGAATGTAGTCGTAAAAATAATAATCATTAAGCTAAAGCTTAACAAACATTATCGTCTCAAGCTTCACATACTTCTACTGTTTAGCTATGCTATTACGAAAACATGACTGTTGAAAATTCTATGAAACAACTGTATTATTACTCAAATAATGAAGCCTACTTTATAATTATTGAGAAACAAAATTTTTATCTTCTTCAAGTCACACCAAAATCACAACTAAGCGGCACATTTTATTCTACTATACTATATTACACTGGAGAAGTGTGTTGAAATAACCACTATAGATTTTAGACAATAAAATATTTGCTGTCTCTATCACACTTCAAGTGTCGATACTAGTATTTGCTATAAGAGTAAGAGAGAAAGTTTTATATTCAATTGTATTAACACTCTAATAGAAATAGTAATTATAATTGAAAGAATGTTATTTTATTGCTTTAGGACAGTGGCGGCACAATGTTTGAGAATCACTGTTCTAGATAATAAGAGAACTGTAAAGATTGTAATTTGTAATTGATCACCCGGCGCATCCACCATTCGTACAAATTGTTAGAATATGTACTGCTATAGAACTAATTCGTTTAGTAATGGCGATATATTGAATTTCCTTTGAAGATCACATCAATTTAAATATCGGAAACGGTATAAGTAGAAAATGTTTCCGGCGACTTGGATGTGTCTCGACACATTGCCGACCTGTTTCAAGTGACAACAGCTTCAAATTCAAAGTGTCGGATGTTTCAAAAGCTCTTTCCTTTCTCGCCTGCAACTCATCTGTCAACGTATATTGTTGGCGTTTTTCTAATCGTCACATACAACCAACTATCGTAGTAGTAGTTGTTGTTGTTGTAGTTGTGTAAGAGTGCTTTGATCGCCATCGCAAGTTCTATTATTGGAAAAAAATCTCTTACAATAATACTATGACAGTCAATTTATCACAACACTTGATAGAATCAAAGACAATTTTCGATTTATAATGACGATTTTTTGTTTTGTTAAAAAAAAAAAAACAATTGGATTTTTTGTTTGTGATAATAGATAAAGGTAAGTGGATTTCAAACTTGAGTATTAATCAAAAAAAAAAAATTATTTTTTATTACAATTGAACGTTAAAAGTGGAATTAATCAACATCAAAGTGCAGAGAAAAGGACCAAAGATGGAAAATCTGAACCGTCATTAATAATGTTGGGAAAAATACATTTGGCCAGACTATAGAGATGCGAATAATGTAAAATTGCAAGAAATATGAATTCATGCATATAGATATATATATAGAAATAGGTAGGGAGAGGTAAGGGGACGGTCGAATAATTAATTGCTTGTTATAATTATTCTAACAAAAATTTCCATACAGCACTATACCAATAAAATATTCGAATGATGTTACAGTGAAACCTCCACTGAACGGACGTGAATACAATACCTACTCTTTTCGTTGATCCTAGAGAAATCGTTTAATTATTGAAAAAAATGCTGCTGTATTGTACACAACAGAATCAATAATAAGTGACAAAGTGCTGTTGAATATCTATTTTAAAAAAAACCTCTTTCAGACGGACACTTGAACGAATATCTCGCGTTTCTCCGTATAGGTGTCCGTCCAAGAGCGGTTTCACTTCAATATGATCACCAGAATGAACAACCAATGTGTGGACGTTATAAGACACACTGTATATAATTTTATTCAACTATAATAGATGAATTCAATCCGTATACGCCTGCTTCTCGGCCAACCGGACTAAACTCCCCCACTCTTTCAATTTCTCAGCTCGATCATCTTGTATTTGTCGTCTATTTAATCATATTTTAGTGTATTATGGCTTAATTTCTAAGTTTTATATCAATTGGAGAGAAGAATCTATGTCAGTGGCATATATTTTGTGAGTTTGTATAGAAATTCGTGGGAATTGCGTAATTATATTTCGTGATATTTTTTGTTGTTCATATTGAATAGGCTTCGATTCAATGAATCGCATATTCCGCCCTTTAACTACTACACTAGAATGTTAATAGTCGCTTTTATGTTGTAGTATTGAACAAAATACACAACCGTTTCAACAACCGAAATCTTTAGTGCCATATAAAATAGATGCTTGAATAAAATATTATAGAAGGCTGGATAGAGAGAGGACCGGAATCGAAAACGGGTCATATCCGGTCAATAGAATATCCGAAATATTATCCACACCATCACTACTTTATAACAATAATAATAATAATGATAATAGTGGCATTATATGGTGGTTGTACGACTATGAATAGAAATGATAATTTCGTGTATTTATTAAACTTCAAAGCTCAAGCTATAATTAATTTAAATACAAATTTGCCCAGGTATATATAGCTAGATGATGAAAAGGATTTGTACTTTACTCTTTATAGTAACGTGTACTTTGATTTCCCTATTTGGAAATTTCCCAGTCGAATATTTGGTTTTTTTATTATTTTTTCTCGGTTTTCTATTTTAAAAGCAGCTTTGATCTTTCGATATAATTGTAATAATAATGTTTGGAATATAAAAAAAAAATTAGAAGACATAACTCGACCAAAAAAACGTAAGGCAATTTTTGTTTTTAAATCAATCTCCTCGACTCATATCACAATAATAACGAATTTTTAAAGTGGAAATAAATGAGAAATTTATAAGATTTTGAATATACAAATTATATTGTTATGTACATATACAGTCTGGTCCGCCATAGAGACTTTCCTGGTCTTGTATAGGAACGCTGGTGGAGGCAAAAAAATGCACTCGAGGATCTAAAATTCTAACGTCAAAATAATTTCTGAATATCATTTTTTCGCAACCACTAGAGCCTGCTACTCAGTCAACCGGACCGAAGTTCCCACTTTTTGAAATTTCTCACTATCACGTCTTTAGTAGCTGTATCTGTTATTGAAGCAAAGATCTGGAATGCGTAAGACAACGTCTTGACGACAAACCAACCGTCACCATCTTACTCTACTCCAAACAGTTACTATTCAAGAGAAGAGACCAACAAGCATCGCACTTCACTTACTACAAGACAACACTCAACTGCTCTTGTCCCAGATTTAGCACCGTCCGACTATCAACGTTTCCGAGTTCTAAAGAAATTGAGCAGTTTAGGTCTGATGGCATCCAATGATTGCTCTTGAATTGGACACATGTTTTCAATCTTTCGATATAACTATACCAGTTTCGATTTGAACGAACGCTATTTTATTCATAATTCGTTGCAATAGAGCCTGGAATTCAATGTTTACTGACAAAAGGCTCACATAAAATATTTTAATTATAAAGAGGGAGAGTCAAATATCGAGAGTAAAGACATCATTTGAACTGGTCTATATATTAAATTGTACGCAATCTATTTGTCTGTTGTGTTCATTATGATTCCAACAATTCAAATTAGATTACTATCAGTCAATGTTATATAGAAATGAATTTTAGGAATTCTTCCAAATCTTTGTTGTAATGCCAAAGTGACAAAAATTATTTATATTTTACGTTTAGCAATTTCTATTTTATAGAAAGAAAAATCTAAATAGAGAAACCTTTCGTTCATTTTGTAGGTACAACTTCTACAATTCTCTCCGTTGAATTATTTATAGACTAAATACATTTATAGCTAAATGGTTTCCAATTCAATTAAAATTATTCATTAGAAATTGATTATTAGAGTTCATCAAGAATTCATTCGTTCATAACTAAATATTTAAATAAACGATTTCTATAAAACTATACAGGATGACGCATCAAGCATGAGCAATGTCTAAATTAGAAATATGCCTTATATAAAAATGGAGAGTCTAAAAATGGGTGGATGCGCGATTATGAAAGTAGCAATCGGCTGTTAAAGTTGTTGGATGGTCGACTACGGCTGGTTGAGAGTATTAGACAATTACTCGATTGTCTGATACAGATCTGTTCCAATTTGCGCCTTTAACATGTCACCGTCTAAAATTGTTTGTCTTCCTGAGCCCAATAAATCATAATTACCGGATTGTCAATTCTGGACATCTCGTAAATCTATTGCGATATTATTTCAGTGTCTGTAATCTAGAAATATGCCATTCTTTAAGAATCACACTGTATATTGATACGATTGTGAATTATATGTTGGAATGGAATCGGCTTAAACACATGCTGTTTATTAATTAGAATCTTAATCAAGTTCGCGTATTTAATTCGAAATAAATCCTCAACAAAACCAATTAGAATTTATTTGAGAAACTATATATATATATATATATATATATAGAGTTATATAACTTCTACCTTTTGTTTAAAGCGGTTTTTGATTGAAACATTCCCAATTCAGTCCGTTTCATTATATTGATATTAATTCTAAACAAAAGATTACTGAAAAGATAATGTACTCAATTATATATCGATAGATACAGGCTGGTCCACTAGAGGCTTGTTCTATAATAGGTGCAACATAAAAGAGACTCGATTTGCCAAACTTTAGATCTTCGAGTGCCTTTTTTTCCTCATCACCACTAGAACCAGAGTTTCTATACAAGACCAGGAAAGTTTCTAGTAGACCAGCCTGTATAGGAATAACAAAATTGTTGGATTATAATTTGTTTTGTTTTCTTTTTGTCCCTTTTACTTTAAAAGTTCACTCTCTCTCTCTTTCTCTCTCCCGCAATACTGATTATCCAATTATTTCCAATTCAGAAGTTACTAATAAACAAAAAAAAATATACTCGGTCACTCACAACGAATATAAATAGAGTCACTTGAAATATCATAATTGGGGCATTTACATCAAGTTTTAAACTAACTATAAGCGAAAGAATAAAACATGTATCTATCAAAGTTTTCCAATAACAGTGAATGATAGACAAAGCCAGTGGTTGTAATGCCACTCTTAAGGCACTTCCTAAAACAGACTCCGTCAACGGGTGCTCAATTTTTTTCTAGAAAAATAATGTACAATGGGGCATTGAGTTGAGACTTTAAGCTACCTAACTTTGTGAAAATATTTCATGTATCAGTAAAATTTTGACTGGCATAGTCGATGTTACAAGAAATATATAAATATTTTTTTTGTGAGTCGATAGTATTGTGTGCTCATTCGATGGTTTTATTTAGCAAAATACGAACTGATTTAATCAACAAATAGTACAATAAATTATCTCCTAGTCGGAATTTCTATCATTATCCACATCAAAGTAGACTCTAATAATAGCAGTAATTCTGATAAACATTGATAATTATCAGTAGTAGTTGTACTAATTATTTATTATTGAATTTTACGAATTGATTTATTTATCAATTTGCTGATGATGATGATGATGATGTTTGTTGTTAATTAAAATTGAAATTAATTTGTTCAAGAGAGATTGGAAATTATCTGAAGAAAAATACGGAAAATAAACAATAATTCATATAAAATATAAATTTATATAGGAAAAACAAAAGCTATTATCATTAAAATAAATGAGGAAGTTGTAGAAGAGATTATTAATGTTCGTGAACTTTTCGTTCAAGAAAAAGAAGAATAACTTGAAATTTTCCTATAACGGATAGGGGGTGAGCAGGAGCGACAAGATACTGACAGCAAGAGATAAAGGAAAATAGTATGTGAGAGGAGATAGGTGCGAAAATGATACAGGGAGAGAAAGATGAAGATGAAGTGAGAAAAATTTACGTCCAGGACACACATACAATGTACTTTTACACACGTCGCACATATATAAAGCGAGTGAGAGACATAGAGAGAGAGAGAGAGAGATAGAGAGAGGGAGGGAAGGGAGATTGTTGAATGAGGGAAGAATCTAGATGGGACAAGATAGAGATGGAGAGGCGGTTATCGAAAGACAAAGAAAGAGATATTGAGAGTTAGGCAAAGATAGAGAAGATGCCAAATGACAATGGGTAAAATATTGAACAGATAAAGAGTCGGGGGTAGATATGAAGAGAGAAGTCAGAGTAATTCGGAGAGAGATGGAGCAAGAGTGCGAGTTTGTTATAGGAAGTGAGAGAGCTGAGTGGAAAGAGAAAGACAGATGAGGAGAGAGATGGTAGTGACGAGAGAGTGATGAGAAAGAAATGGAGATAAAGAGAGAGAGACCGAGAGTTGGCGAGAGGTGGAGAGAAAAAATCGAAAGTACGGAGGAGAGAAAGATGAAGATGAAGTGAGGAAAAAAAATAAAGTGAGAGAGATTAACGGACAGGACACACACATACACAACGTACTTTTACTTTATATAAGTGCGGGCGAGATAGAAATATTTGTGATCTCGCTCGCACTTACATAAAGAGAGAGACAACGCACCACAATACGAGCGTAAAAGTTCGTTGTGTGTGTCCAGGCCGTAAGAGATAGTTGGTGATAGAGAGAGAGAAATAGGAAGAGAAAGAGCGTCATAAATGCAGAAAGCCAGGGTGAGAGAGAGAGAGAGGTGATTGTAGAATGAGGGCAAGATCTAGATAGGACAAGATAGAGATAGAGAGGGGATTATCAAAAGACAAAGAAAGAGAAGTCGGAAGTAGAAGAAGAGAGAGAGAAGACATAGGGATTTCGAGAGAGATGGGGCAAGAGTGCGAGATCGTTATAACAAGAGATAGTTGAGGAGAAAGAGAGACAGAGGGGCTGGAGGTATGGTAATGGCGAGAGATGGTGATGCAAAAGAGATAGAGATAAAGAGAGTTGGTGGGAGGTGGGGAGAAAAAAGTCGAAAGAAAGGGAAGATACAAAATAATTTGAGACCTACTGTATTTATCAAAGAAGCGAGCAGTCCAATTAATTGTTGGATGATTTCATATTGTTGTTTCAACCAAAAATGTTTACTCTCAGTTGTTGATGAACGTTGTTAGATTGATGGGAGATCCCGATTTGTTGTCCTATCGGTGACTAGACAACTAAAGCTTCAGATGATCAAATCAAAGGCGAACATAATGAAAATGAGACAACTCACTCCAAACCTTATCTTCGATTAATTTAAGAACTACGTAGGCATTGTGAGGGTCTAGTGTTATCATCAAGTTAGAAAGGTATTCTATTCGTAAGCCTTCCAAAACGCTACAATCAACAAGTTCTAACTCTGGATATGGGACTCGACTGATGTGTCTGGTCTGACCCAGGAATACGCTTGATTTCTCTGTTCGGTGGTGATCGTTGCGATTACCACAGCAACTTTTTCATTGGCGAAACGTATGTTATCCGATAACTAAATGCTAACATAACCTCAAACTTATCACTAGCTGTATAGAAATAAATGTGTCCATCGAGCTCTGGGTAGGAGCAATATTTCAACCAATAACAAATTTATATTCCAACCAAGCAATTCAACAAAAAAAAAATATATATATATATCAAACATAAGGATCATCTTGCTGACAGTGCAAAAACTACAACGACCCTTTATCAGTAATAAAAAATAATCTACATAGATCTTCGGAAAGGTTGTGACTTTTACGACATTTACAAATCTGCCAATGAATTATCCAACAAGATCTGCAATCAATTTTCTAATCCCATCCACCTAACGGCCAAACGAAACAAACTTTGGATGTATCGGTAATGAGTTCTGTTTAGTCGTTTTGTTTTTAACTCATCACGAGCCTGTAGTTCATTGATTTTTCCGTTATTGCTAGACGCTTCGGTAATTCCGTTTATGGTTGATGCTAATTGATTTTCGAGCGTCGCAACGCCATGTCTCTATTGCAACCTAATCATCGCTAATTCGCAATACTAATAATGATAGTAAATTATTTAGAGTTTTTGTGATTGCGCACATGTTGGAATCGTATTGGGAAAACTTGTTAAATAAATCATAAAAATTACTATCACAAAACAAAAAAGTGGAAGAAGAAGATAAAAGCAATACGATATCAACAAATCAACTTGAAACAATATATGAAGTTAAAAACTGGACTATATATCATCAAAGTTCCTTCTATTACCTATGAATAACTGGCGAGAAACTTCCATAAAATGATAATAAACTCATTCCATCTTCTCTATACGATTCCTTATAAGTTTTTCCATTTTTATTATTATTTTTCTACAACACTGATTTCTATTTTTGTTATTTGATTGTAGGTACTTATCCTGAAAATCCCGAAAATCCCGAATAAAAATCGATTCTCGTTTATTTCGAATATAGAAATTTTTGAAAAATTATTATTCGTTAGCGTATAAAATTCAATTTATTCTGTTAAATATCTCGCCCCCTCGATGCTAGAGTCGATAAATTATGGTCATTTTTCATTTTTACAGTGTATTCCATTTTTTTTTTTTTTTTTGGATATCATTTTATTCGCCTCATATCGTCTCCGTTCCTATTATAAATACTCTTCATTACCCTTGAGGGCGCTTGAAATTACGCATCGTCTCTTATCAGATTTAAAATTTCCTCTTCATTTTATATAATAATTTATATGGACGATCACTTTTTTTTCTCCATATCATGATAGTTTGATTGAATTTGGAATATTGAACGTTCAAAAATGTAATTTCACATAAAATTGGAGCGACCAGCAAATCCGTGTTAGACTATCAAGCAAATACAGTCAATCAACCTTAATCGATCATCGGTGAACATTGTGTGTTCTAATGTTCTGCTATATTAGATAGATTAAGCTATGTTGAAGGGAATGTTGTTATTTGGCAACGATATTGAGCGAATGATGGAATCCAGCGAAAAATCTAAACAAAAGTAGAATCGCCATCCTTAAGACGAAGGCGGAGTGAAGATGGAACAATCTCGAGTTGTTTCTTGATTTAACTCAGAAGGATGAGTAGAGGCGCAGAGAGACTCTAGGCTATGGGAGGTGTCATGTCTGGACGCTTTTGTACACGATGGAGAGCTCATAGAAAGACCTTCCTTTAAAGTGATGCCACTAGGTAGGATCCAGGAGAAGTGTAGGTATAAATAGAGGGACAAAAGCACTTGAGGCCGGATTTCATGTTTATGGGCGTGAAGGCGTCTTGGTCGACCACTCAAGAATATTTACAGGTAATGAGTGGAGTGAACGGAACATAATGTGGTCGAAGAAAACAAAGCTAATTTGTTCACTGGTAGCAACTCCATAAAAACACGATGCTACAACGTTTTTGGAAAAGGCAGTGGTTCTTTCCGGAACATTTGTCACAAAGTAAAGCCAAATCAAATGTACACTCCTTAAAAGCACTTTAGTGTTTGTTGGTGGCGTTCATTTTGATGTACTGAAGCTTACACAAGCTGTAGAGAAATGCTAAGCGATGGTCAATAGAAAACGCTTGATTTTGTAACATGATAATGTAGACATTGGAGTGGGGAGTACTGTTTCATCCACCATACTCGCCCTATATTGCACCATTCATTCCGATCATTACAAAATTTTGTAAGTGGCGATAGAAATGCTCCAAAATCGATCCTAGAGTGAACTTCTTGAAACTCATTAGTTTAAGTTAGATTTCATTACAACGCCCTCTATATTCCACTGATTCTCGATTCTTTCTATTCGTATATTGAGTCAAATCTTCTTCATTAAACGAGAGTAGAACAATAAGACTCTACAGGAATAGAGAGCACTTTTACTGTTCGTTTGATGGAGTTTCCATGTCGATTTCCTTCCTATAACGTCTATAAAAATCGAGATATCAAAATCAATTTCAATATTGATACGAATTTAGTTACGACATATGTTTATAGTTATCTACTGTTCCAAATAAATTTTGTTTACGACAAACAACAAAAAAGCACACAAGTAGTTGTCCTATTGTATAACGGAAAAAAAACGACCCCTATTTTGTGATATCGTATTTTTTGTTGTTGTTGTTGTTGTTGTTGTTGTTGTCTAGGTTTTGTCGTTATACTCCTATCTATAATAATGATAACGTTGTACATATTAAAGCTATATGGTATGATCAAAGCATCAATATACAGTCTTAGATTACGTTTGTTGAAACCCAGACGAATTTTTTTCTTCATCCCCATGTACTCTCTACTCAAATATATTTCTTGTTTATTTACATTTCAATTCCACCACTAATGTTCGGGTGTAAATGGTGAAATTTTGCAAAATTAAATTTTCTAGATACAACCCCCCCGAATAATTCCATCTAATCAAACATAATATTACCGTTATTAGTTAGAACAAACCCTTAGGAAATATCAGTTATTTAATTGGGACCCGTAAAAGGGTTGTTGAAATAGTTCGAAATCGATCTCTACTATATCTATATATATATATATACATAAAAAATATATATATATACGAGGGTTGACAAACGATGAATATAGCGAAAGACAACCATCCACGACCCACACCAGCAAAAATGTGGTTCAAGTCGGTTGTAGCTCATCGAGAAGAGTGACAACCAGATATTTTCCTGAGGTCACAGGGATGTCATAGAGTAGTGTTTGGAGGATTTACACGAAGAGCAATTTGTTCGTGGATCTTGATAGATTTTTGTCCTACAGCTAGAGTGGTAACCATCATTACGATTCTGAAGCTAAACAACAATCGATGTTTTTGGAACGACTGTCACAAGCTCCTCGCAAAGTAGATACTCGTTATAGTGGATCATTTGAAAAAAATAGCCACTATTACAGGCTTTTCGCTGAGTAAATGAGCTAGTCAAGATAAAAAGTGAGGCTCTTCCATCGAAACAACGCAAATCGAGAAGCTGAGCAACTACTTCTATCTTTTGTTTTTTGGCAGTTCAAGAAGCAGCTCAGTGGCAAGAAATTGAAGCATTTTAGTGGAGTCAAGAGCAATTCTTCTTTCCAAGAGAAATTCGTCTTTTAGAGAAGAGGATGACCATGAATAGTGATTTGTTAGGTGACTACTTTGGAAAATAAATTAAATATTGACTAATAACTATCGATTACAACTACTTTTCAATCTACCCTCGTATTGGGGTCTAGCTTATAGTATTAATTTGATTGCGTTCATGTCCGATATTTAAATATTCAAAATTAGTTCAAACTTGTTAATCTCTACTTGATTCGTCGTCGTTATCTGTTAACTCCGTATATGTGTGCGTGTGTAAAATGTTCGGTTTGTTGGTGCAAGATAGATTGTCTGTTCTTTTGAATTTATCTTGGTGCTATATATTTTAACATATCTGATAGAAAATCAACAAGTTTCAATATATATATAGAATTATTACTGGGTATAGTTGGATCTATTATATTTGCTATTGGCTCAAATGAAACGATAACATTTGGAATTAGAGGAAAATTATGTTAAGTTCATTTCAAGACCCATCAATGATTATTGTTTATTGCGCAATAAAATAACAATTGGTGCAAAAATCACGAACTCTCCACGAGATGGCGCTATGGAGTGTACAGTTCATAGACAGAAGTTGAGAATGGCTCATCATAATGGCAGATATTCGTCTATATTGTGGAGACGTGTCATCTAGATCGTAAACTACCTTTTGAAGTGAAAAATAACTTACAAATATGCATTATTGCCTCTTTTTGCCTTCTAATTATCAAGAATTCAAAAAAAAATGAGTAAAGTGTGAAAGATTCATCTCTGACACATATAGGAGCGGAGTTAAACGCAACATTGGACGGACTCCAAACGTAATACTCAAGATGCTGAGCATCTTACATGACTCGAATTGGCGACAATAGAAGAAATGAGATCTATACTCAAGACCACAACATTCAAGCCAATGGACACATGAAGAATTGGCCTATCTGTAGGAAGAAGATTATAATCGTCGCTTTTTGGACCAGTGAAAGCGAAAATTGGAACAAAAGCCAGATCTGTCGAGGGGAACACTGTTCAATCATGTCAATGCTTCTAGACACAAAGCTCTCAAAGTGATGGCTAGAATTCATGGATTGTTATTGGAAGTTGTACCGCTTGCCTCTAGCTTCTCCCCAAATTCGATCCAACTGAGGTTATGGATTAGAATTTTGCAATCAACTCAACAACAAATACAGATTCGGACCATAACGCCTGGGAGCTGCTTATCACTTTTTTACCTAGAAAATTCATCATTCCACTTCAGTATATATACATAGAAAGTTATGTGTTAGAGAAATCTAGAAAATTTTCATGGAAAACCTCGAAAATTTTGAT
Organism: Zonitis immaculata; assembly: GCA_037414775.1. Taxonomy (NCBI): domain Eukaryota; kingdom Metazoa; phylum Arthropoda; class Insecta; order Coleoptera; family Meloidae; genus Zonitis; species Zonitis immaculata. The sequence continues at coordinate 1,754 of JAZBGX010000692.1, read as the reverse complement.
TAAATATTGATGGGAATTGTTGGAAAATTCATTCAAGTTTTATAGAAATCGTAAAACTGGTAACCATTTTTTCGAGGTGCGGGTGAGGGGTGGATGGCGGGGTAGAAATTTGTCAATTATTGTAAATTAGAGTATCAACCCGGAAATTTCTTCATTAATACTTAAATATTCCGTCATTCCTGTTAAATTATTCAAAAATTGAGCGTACAGTACGTTTTTCTGAAAGGAGCACGTTATTGCTTCAACGAAAATGTTAACAACGAGACAACCTATGATTACATTCCTAATAAATCAAGAATTTTAGAATTAAATTTTTCTATCTGTCAAAAACGAAGTAAAAAAAATATATATATAACAACTTTAATGATTGTTAGCACTCGTTATTCTACTTTCTATTGTCTGTGGGGTAGTGTGAAAGGTTTCCACTTTTATAAGATAGATCGTTGGCATTTCGTTTCTATATATTGGTATTATATGTTTTAGCACATGCGATGAAAAATCGACAATCACCCCAAAAACATAAAAATTCCACCAACACATTGCTACTGTTGCAACCACCACCACCAGCATTAAATTAAAGAGAAGGAGTAACACAAAAAAAAAACCAACATTAATGTTGAACGACTTGTCGACGAGAAATCTATGTCATTAGTTCGGATTTTTCCCCATCCGGCTTTAATTTTTTTTTCGTATTCTGCTTTATTACAAAGATAAAACTTTTGTGTTTGGAAACTATTCGAATAGGTCACACAGGGGGAGTCAAAGAGTGTGCGATAGAGAGAAAGAGAGTGTAAGAGACTGAAAAACGTTCCAATACTTTAGTTAGAGAAGTGTATGAATATAGTTCTATATAGTTTTGTGATTGTGGTGTGACAGGATTTGACGAATTTCTACTCTCCCTCCTCTCTATATCTCAACTCATCCGTAATTCCTGTCCCTCGCCTCGTCCGACAACGTCTATCTATAGATATAAAACCGAACTTTAATACCAGAAATCGGAAATAAAACGTATATATATATAGAGAACTTTTAGTTGAAGAATCGATAAAATCGAAGTAATAGTTGTTTGATAGTAATCAGCTTAAATTGTAACTTTTAAAGTAAATAGCTAAGATATTAAACTTGTATTTGGCTCAAAAGAAAATAAACCAATCACCTAGCCTTAAAAAGGTTCAGAGACCAACATCTAGTGGACTGTCTAATGTTTGAGCATTTGTAGACTGTTCCTAGCTGTAGAATCTGAACTACTGCCCATAAAAGTACATTAATGTGTTGTAGAGTTGCTCAATGGTTATAGAAAGCTGCCAAATGCTGAATAACTTGATCCTTCATCTGATACACAGTTGAAACAATATTTTGTGTACGCATATATCTAATCCATTACAGTCTTGCATAGTTGTCAGTCTCTGAAATTGTTAGTTAGAAAAAATGCTCTTTTAGTTTGTAGAATTGTTAAATCTTACAAAAGGTAGGAAATAGATGAATAAAATTAGGTTGGTTGAAACTGTAGTGGATATGAAAGGTAAAAATGTCCCGTTATGGTAGAATTACAATTATTTCGAATGAAATTAGATGAGGGGCATTTAGTTGAGACTTTAGGCTACAAGTTGATGTGAAATTATACGATATATTATTTAGGATATTGCAGAAACAGTCGATGATTGGTCATTTTCTGAATAATCAGAATAGATGAATTATTCATCATTTCCTCAAACAATTTAATTAACTGATAAGTGATTGACAGCGGTCAATCT
>JAZBGX010000691.1:0-18764 GCA_037414775.1 Zonitis immaculata | reverse complement strand
ACCTGTTAGAAAAAGTAGTAGAAAAATACGAAAGACTGATATTGATAGTGATTGAAAATTGTTGAAAATTGATTTTATAACATCACATACTTACACGTGTCACTTTTTTGTTTTTAAATTTAATTTCTCTCTGTTAGTTTTTATAATTTATTTTATATACGATTTTTGTTCGAGTTGTTTGCATGTTTTTTTTTTTCTTAATTGTAATTCGTCGATTATTAAATCTTTATTGTGATCTCAATAATTATTTTGAATTCCTTAGAAGAAATTCAGGTAATTATTTTATTTTATTTTTTTAAATTAAAACCACACGTAATTATATAAAATTTATAAAAAAATTGCATGTGCTTTGTTTTTTTTTCCTTTAAAATTACACGTAATAATGTAAAATAAGACATGTCACAATTTTTTTGTAATTTCCTGAATATTTGAATGTATTTCCGTTCTAATTATTCAACAAAAAAAAAATAAAAATAATGTAAAAATTCATGGTAATTTGTGACGTGTTATTATGATTTATCTAAAATGTAATTCTGTAATTGGCTAATTGATTTATTGTTTTGTTTTGAATATAGGGTGGCGGTGGAATTGTGCAGCAATTACGTAAAAGCTACAGTTTGAGCGATTTAAGTGATCCCGGTCTTGATGATGTTGATAATATCGATAAAAGCAATATTCTAATAACTGATCCACGTTTAATAAGACGCCGACGTAGTCCACAACATTCAATAGCAACAACATCAACAGCTGGTGCATCATCATCATTATATTTTTCTGAAATTGATGTTCTATCAAATGATCGTATAGCACATGTACAATCAGTTGATGATATCAGTTCGGGTTATTCGAGTGGTGAAGGTTTAATACAACAATCATCGAAATTACAACAACAACAACAACAAGGTTTGATACGAGCTGGATCATTAACAAGAACACGAACGACAAGAGTTACACGGTCGACGGTTCTACCCAAAAAAGCCTCCGTTAGCGAGGTTTGTATTGTTTTTTTTTTGTTTTTTTGTTTCATTCACTCTATTTTTATTGTTTTTCGATTATTTTCAATTAATTATTTATAGAGCGAAAAGTGATGTATTTGTTTATAATTCTTTTTGTTTCAAAGGAGAGCGATGATGATAGAAACATCACTCTAATTAATGATCAATCAGTTAATTCAAGTGAGGAAGAATTCGTAGATTCATTGGAAACAATGCATGATTTAGACAATATTGATAATAATAATAAAGAAATTGAAAATAAATTAACTGCATGTGAACGAAAAATAACAGATGTTGAAGATAATTTGAAAGAAATACGAGGTGGACGTTATCATAAAAAAGCAGCACCACAACCACCAATCGAACAAAAATCTAATAATAATGAACAATTATCAACAATTAAAGCTACATTAGTATTGAAACCTGGTGTTGTTAAACCTATAGAAATATCAAATTCTGAATGTAAAGAGATTTTTCTACAATCACCTAATAAAATGGTGAAACGTCGAAATTTAATAAATCCATCAATAAAATTCGATTCAACGCAATTATTAAAATTCATCAAATTACCAAAACAAACAAATCGTATTTCTAATAAATTGCAATTAATTAATAATAGAAATGTTCAATCGAAAAGTGATGATGATCTAACAAGAATGTTTATGAAATATAAAAGTGATTTTAGTGCCAGTCAAATTTCTATCAACACATTAACTGAATCACCATTGGCTAAACGTAGATTAAAAATTATGAGAAGATATTTGGATGAGGATATCGATTAATTATAATTCTAGTATGCATACAATATACCCGAAACAAAATTTAAAAAAAAAAGGCATGGACATTGAGATTGTTTTGTTTTCTTTTTTAGTACTAATCTGTTAGATGTGTGATTATTTAATTTAACAATAATTTATTTTTTTTAAAAATTAATTTCTAATTGTTGATTTATCATTGTTGTATGTTTTTTTTTGCAGGATATACCGAGTGCAACTCTGCCACGAACGAAAAAATCAACTAAAAAGAAGACAATATGAAAATTTCAATGGTCTGGCTCAAATTCTCTCCTCCAATTTTGTGATTTGGTTTGTTAATTAATCGTTAGTTGGATATTTTCACTTGTATCTATTTCTCCTCAAAGTTGGCGTTGCATTGGAGAACGTAGGGCCTAGCGTAGTTCATTTGTTATATTTTTTGGCAAAAATTAAGGTTAGAATATTGAGACTAGATTATAAACGTGATAAAAAATGATTGAATAATGTAGAATAAATCCAAAAATTGTGCAAGAATGTAGAAAATCAAAGTTTTGCTGTTAATTGATAATTGACTACAAATTATTATTGTAATTAGCGTCAGTGATCTGCATTACCGACAGGCGGCTGAAACAATCAACGGACCTACGTTCACAGAGTCAACGCCAACTTTGAGGAGAAATAGCGTTGTACGATCGTTATTTTTAGAAATTTTTGTACGGTTTTCCAAATAATTTCTCATCTATCCTAAAATATTGTTGTTTTTTTTTTAAAATAATAATAATATTTATTGTCTAGTAATGGAACAAAGAAGCCAAATTGCATGAAAGTGATATATCATATCTAATAATAATTTATATGATAAATATGATGTTTTTAGTGTTCAATTGTTGTGCATAAAATTAAAAATGCATTTTAGTCGATATATTTTATAATTTAATCCATCTTCAATCGATTGTCTTGAAGATTGCTATGGAATTAAAGATGAATCTATGCATTATATATCGTCTTATCATTATCACAACACTTTACCATTCAATAATTGGTTGTAACAGTGCTTCTCAAATTGTTGGCGGGTAAGTTGAACATATTTTAACTTCTTTAGTTTCACTACAAGGCTTTTCCAATTTTAAAATTTCGAAATCAAATAATTATTATCAATAAAATTTGACTTATTTCAAAATAAAAGCAATTCCGAAATAATATAATTGAGATACTGTTTGGACATTTCTATTATTCTTCATCGCTTGATTGCGATGCATATGCTAATTGTTCATTCCACCAATCGCGTATTTCATATGAGGCATTTGTAGCTTTCGGTAATGTTGTTTTATTATTGAAGACATCACGCGACAATCGACAACTATCACTAGTTTCATTTAAATGTGTATAAGTTTTGTTTGTACCAATTGTTTCATTATTATTAATGAGACGTTTATTATTATTATTATTATTATTACTTTTCTTAAATGAACCACTTTGTCGGTTATTTTTCTTTTTTGTTGTCGTAGTTGTCGTTGTTGTTGGTGGTGTAGTTGTTATCGTTGTTATTATTGTTGTTGTTGGTGTAGTTGTTGTCGTTGTTGGTGATATTGATGCTGATGATGGAGATGTACGTTCTCTATCTGTACGTGCTATTGTTGCTGGATCTGATAATGTCGGTGTTAAATATTTACGTCCAGCACCACTACTACTACCAATACTATCCGATCTAGGTAATGTTATTAATTTTTGTTTACGTTGTGGTTGTTGTTGTTGTAAATTTGTGTCAGTTTCTTTAATTTCCGTTTCCTTTTCTGTTTCTGTTGTACCATTTTTGATCTCTTCATTTGTATCAGTTATATTCATAATTTCATTTGTTGCACGTAAACCAGCAATTAAACTGTTTTGTTGTTTCTAAAATTATCAATAAAATAAAAAATAATAATTCGAAAATAACAAATTTATACAAAAAAAAAAAAACAACTCACATTAGTCGATCGAATTTTCTTCAAACAACCCTCTAACCATGTTCGAATCGTTTGTTTCGCAACCTCCTCTTCGATAATATACTCGAATTCTTCACGTGCCAATAACTCCTCCAATTGTAGAGCTTTCCTAATATCAACCGATCGATACGATAGCATACTGGAATTTTTAATGATAATTGTGATTGCTTAAAAAAAAATTCAAATAAATCTTACTTAATAACATCATGGAATGTTACATCTTCGCCATTGTGGAGTCGTTCTAATTCGTAGCACATGTGTTTGAAAAGGAGACGATCTTTTTGTGGATCGACTTCTAATCGACCTTTTAAAAGACGCAAAATGAATTTTACTCGTCTAACTGGAATAACACCTCTTTGATGGATATCAACGATATTCCAAGTATTTTGGAAATTCCGTATATCAGCATACGATAGAAGAGCATCTTCTTCATTAGAATAAAACAATGAGAAGTTCTCCATAATAATAGCTAGATTGTTAATTAAAAAAATAATAATGTGTTTGTTCAATTTTTGATAAATTGTGATTCTTACCCACTAATAAATTAAGTACAATATATGTGATAATCACGTAGAATGTACAAAAATAAATTAATGAACCAGTAAAATTGCCACAATCAGTTTGCCAATAATTATCAGCTGGTGTACAATATGGTGGTTGTATCATACAATCGTGCATAATTTTATTCCAATCTTCACCAGTAACAATACGAAATAACATTGCAACACCTGTTACAGGTGATTCGAAATTTGCCCGTCTACCAATACCTTCACCATATTTGACTGTACCAAAAATTATTGTACCAGCTAATGCATAAAAGAAAACTAATAGAAACATTCCAAATATAATGAAGAAACTTTTACAAACAGACACACCAACAGTTAACATTAACATTTTCAATGTGGCATGTTTACCGGTAATGGTGAAAAATCGCAATATTACTACCATAAATCCAACAAAGTATGTCAGATCGTTCTGCAAAAAGTTAGTTCGATTCATATTTCGGTTTTTGTTTTTTTTTTAATTTTACAAATTACTTTAAACATTGTGTGGAAGAACATCCAAACTACGCCCATAACAGTTACGAAAAGATCGTAGCGATTGCGGCGTGATTGCAAATACCCTCTAGGAGTGAAAGCGATGTTTTTCATAACAACTTCGATAAGGAAGATTAAAGTGCAAGTCATACCGACAGTTGCCAAAATATCAGTATGGGCCTCGTCTTTATTCCACTAGATTCGAAAAATAATCAAAATTTTTGTTTCTATATTTCTTTAAAACTTACAGTAACTCCAAGTAATCCACTATTTATTAGTACCATCATTGCAATACATCGTTTGAATTTGATATTTTGTGTGATATCGTAGATGAACGATCGGAATTTTTTACCATCTGGTCGTGGTGGTAAATGTAGCGGTTGGGCGATTTTCAAACGTTTCTTTAAATCACACCAACGTCGTTGGTCGACTGTCAATAAAGCGGTACCTTTATTTTCTGAATAATTGGCAATTACAACACCAACAAAAAGTGTTAAACCGATCATACAACCCAAAAATATATAAACATGGATATAAATAGCGTGAGCCTGCAATTAAAAAAAAAATGTTATTAAGAAAGAAAATCGGAAAATTTGGATATATTACCGGTCCTAGAGCTTTAATTAAGACATCGCGCACATCTAACCAACCTTTGAATGAAAGTACTTCGAATAAAGTCAACATTGCATCGCCGATATTATCGAAATTGAACCGTCGTGGATTCGCCCTGAAATTAAGTTGAATTAAATTCAACAATATCATCGAAAAAATTGAGAGGAATTTACCAAACTCTTGGTACAAGTATAGCCGGATACGTTTCATTTTCACCAGGTACCAGTTTCATTTTGGTAACGAAAACACGTCGAAAGAAAACACCAACACAATCTTCACGACGTGTAATATTTGGATCATTACAACGTGCCAATTTACCACCATAAAGTTGTACACCGTAACTAGCGAATATAAACATTAATAGTACTAATAATGTTGATACTAAAAGTATTTCTTTAAAGCCGCGACATAATTCATAAACGACTTTTCTCATATGCGGTACTAATGTGAAAATACGTAATGGACGTAGACAACGTAGAATCATCAATAATTGGGCACCAGAATTCGGTGGTACTTTTTGCGGCATCCAACACAAAAACACCAAACTAACCTACAATCAATCGAAATATTAATATATTTTTTTTTCTATTGGAAATTATAATCAATACAAGATAGATGAAGACATCGAGTAAAGCTGCAACATCTTTAACGTAAGCTTTGGGTGTGAAAAAGAGACCGTCTGCTAGAATCTTCAATGCCAATTCGATACTCATGAAAATAACAAAACAATATTCGGCTATTTGTAAACTGACATTCTCCATGACACGATAATACGGTGTTTCGAACATCATTGATAAGCACGATAATGTTGTCATAGTGATCATTACCCAGTCTAAATATGTGACCAGACCAAGGAAATTACTGGAAATTTTAAACGTTCATAATTCTACGTGTATACATTATTATATGATTGAACATACTGTAGACTTTTATATTTAACTTTCCGTTCTTTGCCAGTCAATGGATCCTTCAAACGGGCATCATATCTGGCATAAACGATCAATTGGCATAATTTCCTGAAACGACTCTCTCTAGGTACGGCGAATAGTGGTGTATCGAAGAATGGATGATTTTCACGTAAATCTTCTTCACGTTGATTCCTAAAACGAAATAAAATTGGAATAATTGATATTGCTTTTTGTTTAAACAAAAGATACCTTCGCATTTCGGCTTGTTGTCGTTTAGCTTGCAATAATTTAATATCCAAATCGTGCGGTCTAGCTCGATTCGAACTCATCCGATTAACACCAATATCACCATTTTCCATTAAATGTTCATAAGTTTGTTTCAATTTGATAGAACCGCTACGAACACTACGTCGAATCGATCTCGAACCAAATCTATTAATGAAAATAATTTTTATCAATTTTTTTTTTTTAATCCCAAACAATTTGATTATTCATCGATTATATGTTTTATTTTAAAGAATTGTCGACAATTATTTTAATGTAACAACTCACTTATGGTGGTCAATACGTAACTGTTTCATACTGTTGATGGTACCTTGGGGCTTCAATGGTCCTTTACCGCCTGGTACCGGGATGATGGAAGAGTCCCCCAACATTAATCGTTGATTATTTGAATCACTGGAATTTACCAAATTTGAAAATATTGCAATAGATATTATTGTGCATTTGATATAATTACTTAATAATATGGGCGACTGAAGTCTTCTTCAATTTGATATTTTCAACACGTACTTTTGGTAAATTATTTAAAACTTTTATCGGTTTTTGTTTACGATAAATTATTTTCGAATCGAAAATCTCTTCATTCAATTTCTTAATACCACTTTCCGAATTTTCATCGTCTTCTGTTTCATACACAAATTGTCGCATGAAACTTTCACGTACTTTCGGTAAATTGAAATCGGACGGTACTTTATGTAATGTCACCATTAATGGACTATCTGGGAATTTCTCGAAAATTCGTAATCTAAATGGTAATGTCTCTTTAATTTCGGCACTTTGTTCGCGATATTTCAATTGTTTCAATTTCTTTATATCCTCATCTAATTCTAAATTATCCAAAATTACAGCTACGAACAAACTCAATACAATCTGAAATAATAATAACAATTGAATTGTCGTCAATCGAATAATTATTGTTATACAATCGAAATTACCAATGTAACGAATAGATGGTATAAAATGAAATAAACTGCAACTAATGGTGCTAACATTGATCTAGTTCGTAGCATTGTCTCATCCATAACTTCAACCCATGCTTCTTGTGTTAATATTTGAAACATGGACATGAAAGCTTCAGCGAACGTCTCAAATTTTGTAAAATCCAAAAAACAAAACAATTGCATCGATATACTGGACGATATAATCAATAAGCACATTGTAAATATAATTAAACTGCCCAATTTCTTGCCAGGACCGAAAATTTTATAAACGAAATCCTCCAATAATGGTGATGCTTTAATTAATCGTACAACTCTCAGTACTTGGAAATAAGTGAAGACGCTCATATAAAATCCAGGTAGTACATGTATTGTTGTACCAACAACTAATAAAAGTTCGAATTTATGTATGGAATGTTTCCAATAGCCTCTCCAACCCAAACACCAAATTTTGAAGATTGTCTCTAAATCCAATAGAATCGTAAATCCGATTTCGGTGTAATAATAATGTTCGTAGAAAACATGTCGCGGTCGTTCGTCATGTTTGAAACGCATAGTAGCCGTTACAATACCATTTGCCAAAATTACACCCATTACGAATAAACGGAAATGGGGGGATCTTAGGATTTTATGGCAAAATTCCGGTGCCAGACCGCCATGTTTGTTCTCATCTAAAGTTACCAGTTTCCAGCCACGATCGTCACCTGTCAAAATCTACAGAAATTATAATTTATTATATTGAAAAATTTTTGTTTAGTTTTTACAAATTTTACTTGAGACGCTGTACTATTTTGGATATGGCCACGAACGCCCCACATCTGTTGGAATTGGACTCGAATTTCATTGAAGGTTTCTGTAATTACGGCAATGAAAACGTTTTTGACCAACCAAGCTAGAAAGAAGATCATTGTGCTGAAGTACAAAACAGCCCTCCAACCCGGCAAAGAATCAATAGCTCGGTACATAATGAAGACCCAACCTTCTTGCGAAGCGGCTTGGTAAACCGTAAAAAAACTTGTCACTAGAAACAAAAAAAAACAAATAAAAATTTAGTAAAAATTTCGTGGAAATGTATCGAAATTTTACCAAATTCATCGAAACCGTTGAATCCAATTATATAACGTGACAATCCTTCCAGTTTCAAACATTTCATACCTTCCGGACATTGATAGCCTGATGTTGGATCCAAAGAGCAAAACGTATCAGGAATTGCCAAATTATTTATAGTTATATGTCTGTAATAGTATTGGTTTTTTTTTAACAATTAATCTAGCAATATTATTGGAAATGTTTACTTTAAATCAGTATTATTGAGGACGCAATGATTCTTGAGTTCGCCGAAAAACTGAACACCAAGCAATCCATACAGCGACATAAAAAATAAGAAAAACAACGTCACGTTGTAGATTTGTTGACTCGACCGTCTAAAATTAAATTAAATTCAATAGAAATGTTTGCTGTTTTTCCTTAAAGATTATAAAAATACTTGAATATCTGATTGATTCGTGATTTTGGCATGGAGAATTTGAGGAATACTCGTAAAAATCTTATCATAATCAATGGTCGTGGTGCTCTCAATATCGATAAATAACTAAATCGTGGTACTGTACTTAACATTTCGAAAACTTGTAAAATCACCGATATCCATAAGAAGAACACCATACTGGCATCGAATTGACACCAATGGTCTTTCAAATACGGTCTTTCACCCTAAAATTCATTCCTTATAATAATTGATAGATAATTTCTAGAATATTGCACCTTCAAAATTCCTCGAATATGCATTTTGGCAATCATTTCAGCTGTAAATAAGATCGTTACAGAAATATCGATGATGAATGTTATATATTGCATAGGACCAATTCGTTCGAAAGTCTTTGGTGTATTGCAACTGACTGAGGCTAAACTTAAAAGGGCACAAGTTCGCATCACACGTCTCACCCATCTCTACAAGTATCTCCATATTATTCTCTATAATAATAAGTATCTAATATCGAATTTTATCTACCTTATTGACCCATTCAATATCAGCACTTTCGTTGAAAGCCTCATCCGGACCATAATCAGCTAAAACTGGCTCGCCTTTCAAACTTTGTTTTCTACCCAACATCATTCTGATTAAACTAAATATTTATCTTAATTTCATCTAGTTTATCAATTTTAAAACAAAAACAATACATTTTGTTGCTGTATTCATTTGAGAATTGTGATCAAATGTGAGACGAAGAAGCTGTGCAAACTTAAAATCAATAATCGATCCAGCCAATAGACGACAGCGGTCGGAACTTTCCGACATATTTCCAAAATAAATACAATTGAAAATGCACACAAACAATCATAACTATTATTATTATTAATTATTAATAATTTTGTAAATAAAAAATAAATAAATATCGACACATGTTGAGCTTCCCGCTAAAATTAGACGTCCCCTGCAACAAATCTAATAGAACTAGAAATTAGATTGGCAATACTTACAATAACGCAGTTTGATTATATTGATAGGAATCAGTAATTAGGATTCTAAATTTTTGTTTAAACTTAATCGATTGATTGAGCTTAATTTCTTTTGTAAAAAGCTTTAGAAATTTCCGGATTTCACAAAAACAATCTATTATAGTCTCAAATTGTAGGGTTTTTTCTGTTGTAGCTATAATATTGGTACTAGTGAAATTTAAATTATTTGACATTTGACAGTGTATTTTCTAAATAATTTTTAACTGAAAAAATAAATCTAAAAATTATTTTTTTAATGGTTTTTGTATATAATTGTTCCATATTTTTGTATTTTACACTTTATAATACTTTTTTTTTATCAATTATCTATGTTAATTAATGTTAAAATCGATTAATTATTGTATTTTGTGTAAATAAATTGGCGGCAATTCTATGTAAAATGGATGAAATTAAAGTTCTATTTGTTTTATCCGAAAATTGTAACGACGAATCTGAAATGTCCGACATTATGCTGCAAGCTTTTGAGGTAAACAATCGTCCGACAATTATCAACAATAATTTCTAATAATTATTTCAATTTACAGTCGTGTAAACAGAATGTGAAGAATGTCGATTGGATTGAAGAACGACATCTTAACAATGCGAATTTATCAAAAACTGATTTTGTTATATTCCAAAATTTCAGTGGTGAAAATTTCGAAAAGCTCAAACAAAATAGATGTGCGTAAGTATAATTCTATATATTTTGTATTCGTCGAGTAATTAAATTCGAGATTGTAGCAGAATCTTGGGGCCTTGGTGTTTATCGATTTGTTTAATGGAAGGACGACCTATACCAAATTTCCCATGGCCAATTTATAATGTTGCAATGGTTGATTGTGTAGTTTCCTGTTCACATTTACCAAAAGATCGTAAAAACGTAATTAAAGAAAAAGTACAATTGATGGGTGGCTGTTATACAGATGGTTTAACATCAACAAATACGCATCTAATTACCGATACTGTAAAATCGGAAAAATACATGGTATTATTTATTTATTATAAAATGAATATAATTATTATTATTGTCGATTCGAATAGCAAGCTGCTGAAGCTGGTTCAAAGCTAATGTTGTCGGAATGGATTGATCAACTATGGACATTGAGTCAATCAAATAATGTACATGCTAACGATGACAAGTTCAAAGCGTTGCGTGTATTAGCATTTCACAATTTAACTGTATGTTCAACTGGATTGAATAAAGAACAACGACAAGAAGTAACAAGTATTGTAACTAAGAATGGTGGTATTTTTACTGGTAGTTTGTGTCTTTCTAATACTGATATTCTAATTGTGCATGGATCAGCGTAAGTTTGACTTCAATCATAGTTGTTAATTTATAATGATGATAATAATTTTAAAGTGGAACAAATAGTGATAAATATAAAGCAGCCAGAAATACATCAAATATAAAATGTGTAACGATAGAATGGATTTTTGATAGTATAGCAAAAGGTTATGCTCTACCATATAATGCTTATGGTGTGAAAAAATCAACATCAACACCAACTAAAAGCCAAATAGATCCAGATTTTTCGATCGTCAGTGTTATAACAGGTCCGGCACCATTTCGAAATACTTTTGAAGAAACGAATTACAGTCCTATGCCGTCTACATCGAAAATCTCTCCAAATAAACGTACGATATTATTTATATTGTTATTTATTTATTGTTTTGAATTCGTAAATTCCAGGACCTTCTTCCGATTTTTGTCATTTAATTGATGGTTTGGATATAAAAAAAGCAAAAGTGGCTGGTCAATTTTTAGATGGATGCAGTGTAATTTAATAATCGATTATTAAAAATTTTAGTTACATTTTCTTTGTAGGTTTATCTAGCTGGTTTTGATAGCGAACGGAAAGAGAAACTTTGTAAAATATTGAATCTAAGTGGTGCAACACGTTATGATGATTTATCAGATCGTGTAACTCATATAATTGTTGGTGATCAATCATCAACTGAAGTTAAATTGATTAAATCAAAAAATAATCGTGCCGCTTTAGTATCTTTATCGTGGTTAATTGAATGTATTGAAAAAAAACGTACAATCGATGAAGAAGATTATTTAATTAATTTACATAATTCTGGGAAAGAGAATTTCAATTCACCATTAGGCAAAAAAGTATTTTATTTTATTGAATATTTGTTTTTTAATAATTGTGAAATTTTTAAGGGTTTGAGTTTTTTACGATCGAAGAAAGTCCTGACAGAAGTCGATATAGATGCAGCTAGTGCTTCAAAGAATACTGCCCAACAAGAACAAGAACCAGATAATTTCATTTTACAACATTATTTCAATTCACAATCAGACAATAAAGGTAATATTTTGATATATTAATGGATTTTGAATGAATTTTGTTTATTATAGATCAAGAAACTGATACATTGGTCAATATGTTGAAAGATGCTGATAGTAAATTTGATAATTTAAATAGAAATGACAATATTTCGGATAGGGATAGTTATTCGCAAGCTTCAAATACAGATTTGACAAGCCAAATGGAGATTTTTGATAATTTGAAATTTATTTTATTGAATTTCGATGGAAATTATTTGGATTTTCTACAAGAACAAATCGAAAATGTCGGCGGTATTATTCTACCGAAATCATTTACTGGTATACCTGATTATATTGTGACATTGAAATTTCTAAAAACTGGCCTCCAATATACAGCAAATCATGTTGTCAACGATATATGGATATTAGAATCAATACAAAATGATAAATTATTAGAATTCAAATATTATCATCATCCGTATATAATGAAAAATACAAAACCATTACAAAATTGTATTGTTGTTATTAGTGGTTATGTGAATTTCGAACGGAAATTTCTAATGGATTTAATAATTGAATTAGGCGGTATTGCACAAGAACAATTGGCACGTGTTGCGAAACCGGATAAAAATATATTAGCATCGACACATTTAATATCAGCTGAAGCTAATGGTAAAAAATATGAAGCTGCATTAAAATGGGGTTTACCAATTGTTAATAAAGACTGGTTAATTGAATGTTCTCAAACTGGAATCAAATTACCTGAAGGAAATTTCTCAATTGTTAATTCTAAGAGTACTATTTCTATTATTTATGTTATAATTATTATAATTAATTTTCAATTATAGATAATACACCATTATCGACACCGTCATCAGTTGTTCCAGCAACTGTTGTTAAAGATACGCCATCATTAAGAAATAGACAATCAATTAAACAAAATACAACAATTGATAGTGATGGAAATAAAAATGTAGACCAAAATAAAACACCAATTACAACAACAACAACAACAACAACAGTAGATAGCGGTGGTTGTAGTCAAGTAACACCAGTTAATAAAATTATAAAAGAATTTAAACAGAATTATCAAATCGGTACACCATTACAATCATCACCATCAACACCAGGTACAAAATGTTGGTATAATGTCGATACACCGGAATTACCATTAGGTGCATTCATACGACCAAATCCAACACCGAATTTACGTAAACAAATACAACGGTTTATTAATAAATTTCCTGATTATGAATCACCAAAACCACGACGGGATAGTACTGTAAGTTGTTTTATGGTTGCTCATTTCGATTCTGTAATTATCATGATGAAATTTTGTAGCCATTGTCAGAATTAAAACGTCGCTTATATAAAAAATTAGTTGGAAATTCAGATGAGAATAATCAGACCGATGATACTAATGACGATAGAGATTCCGGTTGTAGTCAAACTAAAAGTTCCGATGAAAATGAGCCAATTTCGGTAATTTTTCCTCTTTATATTGTTTCTATTATTATTATTATTCGGATGATGTAAAATTCTAGGCTGTCTCAGCGAATTTAATGAAACAATTCGACGAACTGGAAGGTTTAACAACAACCAATGATGTATTCCGTCGAAGAAGTCGCGGATTTGAAAATGTCTACAATACAAATTCTGACCATGACCAGAAAGTATCACAACCATTAACTGTTGGTTGGGATTTTATGGATGATAATAATTCAAACCCAGTAATTGTTGATCGCCAATAATTTTTCTTAATAATTAATTATTTATTTGTATTTATTGTAGACAACTTCCGAACAACCTCGTATATTTATATTGTCGGGAATTGAGACAAATTTACGTCCATCCTGTGTAGAAAAATTGGAGAGTTTAGGTGGTACAGTATCAGATTTACAAAATTACGATCCAAGTTGTACGCATTTATTATGTCCGAAACCGGCACGCAATGAGAAAATATTAGCTTGTATGGCATCTGGTAAATGGATTTTACATATTTCCTATATTGATAAATGTTTAGAAGCTGGGAAATTCTTGAAAGTTTGTATTTGAAAGTTAAATTGTTTTTATTTAAATAATTCTATAATTTCAATTTGAAGGAGGATGAATTTGAATTTGGTAATCCATTATGTTTGGATAGTTGTAAATTGAGTTTAGATAATGATATGCGAGATCGTATAAAAGCGATGTATTGGTGGCGTAAAGAAATTTCTCGACGTGGTTATGGTGCTTTCAATGATATGCGTGCAATTGTTATTGCAAATAAACGCGAACCAATTGTACGTGTTATAGAAGCTGGTGGTGGTATTGTTGTTGATCTAAAGTAATTATAATAATGCTATATATAATTTTTTTTCAATTGTTAATTTGGTTATTGTTTTTTTTTTCTAGACCACCATTCGATGATAATGTACATGTAACACATTGTCTTCTAGAACCAAGAATTATATCCGATTATTCAGTTTATATACCATTAGCACAGCAAGGTATTTATTGTGTCAGTACACTTTATATAAGCGAGTATCTCCATCGAACAAATAAAGATATTCGAGATTGTATTTTACCACATTTCATCAAGTATTTAAATAAGAAATAATTCAAAGTATCATTTAAATATAGTGAGAATTGTGCCGTGATTTTTTTCTAATTATTATTATTTTTTTCTTAAAATAATTGCCATCAAGATTTACAATTTATATTAATAAAGTAGGATTATACACTATTTTTTTTTCTTTTCTAAAAAGATCAATTTCTCTTATTTTAAACTTCATCATATTGGCTCCTTATACTCCTTATACTTACAATTAGTAGTAGTTCAAATAAATGGTAGGTAATTTGCTCGATTAATTGCTATGCAGTACCGTATTCAAGTTGATTGAGCTTCCTTATTATATAGTAACAATCATGGAATAGGAATACAGTAAAACACGATATTTTATCATTCCTTTTATTTTTGCTAAATGTGAATTTGCACTTATAACAGTTATGAGCTTCTAGCACGGTCTTATAGACAGGTCTTGACACTAGTAGTAGTGGGGGTAAACTCTTATATGTTGTAAGAATTTGGTTACTAAAATTGCCACAACGAGAATCATAATCGAAAAGTGCAACTGTGTGGGAAAGAGGCAACAACAAAAAGTTGTTGTTGTTGTCTCTTTCGCGCACATGTACTCCTCGATTATGTCGCTCCTTGTCGCAATTTTAGTAAATAAATTCTTACAACATAAGACTTCATTCCACGGTCTTATAGACCGTGGTCATTACTTTCTTTCAAACTCTCCCAGAAATCCATTGTGGCGCCCTCTAAACACCCCATTCTGGGCCAAACTTTTTAACATAGAGAAGTTCCTCCCTCCCTCTACACTCCATAGAAATCAATGCTGTAAGCGCTCCTGGTGTATTTCTTTGCTATATTGGTTTGTGTCTGTACTCAAGAGGGATCTGGTGTGTGTCTATAGTGAACGCTAGAAAGAGGGCGTGAGGTGTCGCTACGATCTCTAGTAAGACTTATTGTAAGGACAACTCAATTCATTAGGAATCTAATGAAATAGAAACAAAATAAAACTCAACATAAAATGAATTATTATATGAACATGACGTTCATTGAGTCTTACGTCTTTTAATTTGATTTTTATCGAATTATTATCCAACAAAAATCGAGTCACTCTAACGTTCAAATTTTCTATATTTCTCATTTAGATAATTCGTTATAAATTAAAATTGAATCATAATTGGATAATTGAGATTTAGTTATGTCAGATTTACTATAAATTTTTATTGGTTCAATCAGAGCAAAAATCAAAATTAAAAGAAATTGCTGTTGTTGAATGATGATTAACTCACCATCACGGTCTTATAGACAGGTCTTGACACTCCTATCTTACTATCATTGGTAGAGGTAAACTCTAACGTTGTAAGAATTCAGTTACTAAAATTGCCACAAGGAGCGTCATAGTAGAGGAGGCCAACTGTGTGGGAAAGAGACAACAGCAACAACTCGTTGTTGTTGTCTCTTTCCCACACAGTTGGCCTCCTCTACTATGACGCTCTCTGTGGCAATTTTAGTAACTAAAGTCTTACAACGTAAGAGTTCACTCCACTACTACTATTGTCAAGACCTGTCTATAAGACCGTGCTCACCATACACAAATATTTTCAAATTCGAATAATCTATATTGGAATTGCGATAGTTAACATCATTGTTTTTTGCATAAATTGCCAATCAATTGTTATTTGATAAATGGTTTTTCTTTGCAAAATTGGAAACTTTCCAATAAAGTATTCTTTTATATTTTTTTCTCTTTATTTTATGTTTTTCTTCAAACGATTTGACACAAGTTTTCAAATAATGGACATTCTAAATGATACTTTAATAACTTTCTATTATTCGTCGATCTTTTCTTTTCGGGGGTCTTTGAAATCCAATGAATCTAATTCATGAAATAACAAAAAAAAAAAGGGAAAATCTATCGATACTCGCTCAATCAACGGAACACTACAATAATTGTAAATAAATTGAATTCACCATATACAGAGTGTAATCAAATTGGCTTGCACTATTTAAACCACATATTGGACCCTAAAAACCGAGCAATTTCTTATAATACTTTAATGGCCGATATATTGCTCCGTTTCTAAGGAAATAGGAGTAGTAATTTTAACCTAGATTTTTAGAGCCACTGACATCCAATGAATTCATCGACGTATAATTAATTGTATTTATACGATAAATGTAAGTAATACATGTAAGAATATCCGATCTGTTATTACTTTATTATAATACTTTCAATAGCAGCTGTTTTCTTATCAATTCTCAACAATGACATTACTCAGGTCAGTATTTAACCAGTGACGATCAAACAGTGATTGCAATTTTGGTCAGTTTTAGTCGAAAATGATTTTTTCATTTTGATTCGTAACTAGTACATTAAAAAACCAGTGTCAAAAAAATGACAATTCCTGCACGAGACCAAGTTTAAAAAACGAGTTTTGCACCATTTTTTTGATAAAAATTGAGCCCTTGAAATTTGGGGAATTTTGCAGCAGTTGGTAGTAATTATATTGTCAACGTTGTCTTTTATTTAGCGTAATACTAATCCACGGTCTTATAGACAGGTCTTGACACTGCTATCTAACTAACTTTGGTAGGGGTAAGCTCTTATGTTGTAAGAATTTAGTTATTAAAATTGCCACAAGCAGCGTCATAATCGAGGAGTACAGTTGTGCTGGAGAAACATAGAATGTGCGCAAAAAGAGACAACAGCAACAACTCGTTGCTGTTGTCTCTTTCCCGCACAGTTGTTCTGCTCGATTATGACGCTCCTTGTGGCATTTTTAGTAACTGAATTCTTACAACATAAGAGTTTACCCTCACTACTACTAGTGTCAAGACCTGTCTATAAGACCGTGGTTTAGCGTAATACTAATCCTAATTACGTTGAATATGAACGATGCTGCGAATGCGCCGCAGGCTGCCAACCTTATTGTACTAGCTATTAAAGTACCCAAAAAGGAGTGCTTTAATATATATTAAAGCACTTCTTTCTCATTTAAGCACTCCTTTTGTAACTTCAACAACGCTATTATAGACGCAAAATAGAAAACATATATTTTCGTAGTCTATTCCCTATGAGGATAATGGGGTTTGAATATTGTCAACCGTTTCAATTACAGCCTGTATAGGGGTAAGTATTCGATGAAATTCTCTTTCACTTAGGTATCTAAATCCACGATTAGAGTGCCCTTTTGAATATAACCTGATAGCATTAAATTACCCCAATTGTATCGTTAAATCAATGTTACTGGCTAGTAATTTTGTTTTTGACCAATTGGCATAACTGGTATGGTTATATTAATGCCGCTATGTAACTACAACGCATGCTCATTGTTTTGACAATCACAAGTCAACAAGTGTTTTGAAATTTGAAAGACTCCAATATGGACGCTATTTGGATTTCATGATGAGGATTTTTATAGCACCCGAATTGCTTTATGCAACCCATTTTTTTTTATTTTTTGAGGTTGGTGGCGTTCTATGATATACTCACAAATCAAACGTCAAATCAAAAAAATACATTGATTTTGACAGTTTTTGTTTATTAGACCAACTGCAAGATGGCTGACAATAAATTCCCTAAATACATATATAGAATTCCGGTATCAGAACAATTTTTGATTTGAAACGAGCAAAATAGAAAAAATAGTATAAGACACTCGTTTCATAAGGCCATTTGTCGCATTCGTCCGTTAGAAAACTCGTCGTTTTCTAGACATGGACTCGTGCGACAAAATCATGCCTTATGAGACTAGTATATGGAGTGTAGAAGGAAGGAACAACATCTCTTATGAGACTAAATTGAGAAAATGATTTCCGAAAAGGGGTGTTTAGAGGTCGCTAGTGTCGATTTTTGGGTGATTTGTCGATTCACATGAAGTTAGCGCTTTATGGAACTTGTAAACAAAGTGAAGTTAGCAC